>SNQJ01S0019095.1:44199-82606 GCA_010110895.2 Picea sitchensis
ACTTGATTGGACGTTCAGGATGGCCAGGTATGAGGGCAAGAGACAAACTACAGAGGGGCTGACTCAGGCTTGGTAAAAACTTCCCTTGGACAATAGCACGACAAAATGATGAGACTCAGGCAACATGGCATTAATCATAAGTTCATGAGGCGGGAGGCAACGCAAACTCTCCATATGTTTGGAAGAATAACCAAACGAAGGAGGACACAACTCTATGTAGCGAGAACAACTTCCTAAGGTCGTATTAAATCCCAGAGTTTTATGAACAAACAGACAGACGTGCTTTATCCAAGGGCGACGTATTGTGCTGCCAATAAAGAAAATACTTTTCCCTTCCTCTTTTTGGGGTATATTTGATTTTTTTGTCTTTTTCAATGATTTTGGAAAAAAGAATAAAGGAATGTTACATTACAATGGAGGAACGAGTGTTACAAACATACAAGTTCAAGGCGCAAGGACAAGACTGATGTTCAAAATAATGATACTCAGGAAAAATCCTCTGGGGGCCAAGGGTGTTAAGACACAGAGGCAATGTGCTACAAGGTTTGTGTATAAGGTATGCTTCAGATGGTTTAGTTTGGAGCAACATGGAGCCGGCATTTATACCAAAGACGCAAGTATGCAAATGTGGTTAACAAAACACACAATGGTAATGTCCTTCGATGTAAGTTTAACGAGCCCAGAGAAGGTAAGATTGGTGTTTTTTCATATTTAGAGAGTCTGAAAAAATGTAAAAGGAGACTCCATTGGGGTACCTTTTTCGAAGATAGTTTAGTTGGTTCGAAAAAGGGGTAAACTAGCACCGACAAGACATCTATTCAAAACCATTTTAACGAGTGTGAGAAAGATAAGATCACTCGGCCATTTTTTCATTTTTAAGGAGTCTGAAAAAAGATTAACTATGGACTCTGTCAGGAATGTTCTTCTGGACCATTTTAATGAGTGTGAGAGAATAAGGTCACTCGATGATCTTTTCAATTTTAGGGAGTATGAAAAGAGCTTAACTATGGACTCCGTGGGGGTTCCTTTTTCATAAATTTAGTCCCTCAGGCCCGAAAAAGGGTTAAAATGATACCTGAGAGTACTCTTCTAGAGAACTGAAGTTCCATAGAGTATACCTTTGTTCATACAGTTGACCATCCAGACCGATAAAGGGGTAAACTACCGCCGGACAGACGTGACTTCAAATTTTAGTTTAATGAGCGTGAAAGGCCACAAGATCACTCGACAATCTTTTCATGTTTAGAGGGTCTGAAAAGGGCTTAAAAGAAGACCCGTTATATCTTTTGGGAGTCCTGAGGGTGAGGTCAAGAGTGAAAAAGAATCATGCATATGAGGCTCAAACTCATAATCAGGAAAAACAACAAGGACTCTCGAGCCTATAGTGATTAGAGTCGGCATGGTCACCATAATGCAACCATGATCTACCTAGGGCATCCATGTTTTGGTAAGCTCTACCACCAACTTGCGACACTTCTAAAGCAACAATGATGGTTCTGTGTCGCAACTTGATGGGATCGATCCTATGGCAAAGGAAAAAAGACAACGAGATATAAAATTTAGGGTAGAAACCTAACCTACATGCTCAAGTTGATCTTCGGAAATGTTTTCCATGGACCGTCGAAAATTACCCAAAACTCCAAGCAATTGTCCCAATACCCGATCATACCCCCTCAATGCAACTCTTGAATCACTCTAAATAGTTTTTGGTTTGAAAAACATGATAAGGGGGGCCAAAAAAGTGACAAAAAGAGGCCAAAAAGTCTATAAATAGAAGCTGACAGCTCATTATCACCATTGTTGATTTGGAAATTGACCCTGGAGCCAAAAAAAACCCTTTGATAAAAGCAGTGATTCTGGGAGCTACAATGGACGAAATGACCATCTGTTTGGACCAAGTAAGTACAAACTCCCTTATCTTTCATTTTAAGTCTTTACTTTTTCATTGGGTTCCATTTTTTAGGGGGGCGTCGACCTTAAAAAGATCGGCCCTAGGTCCATGCGGGCTACCTCAGGACAGGCCATGTGTACACGCGACTGTCAGCATTACAACCCGCATGGACCCCCCTTATTGAATGAAAAAAGATTAAAAACAAGGATTAACCCTCCTGAACCTTGATGTTTTGCAGGATGTATGTCCACTAGAGAGAAAGAGAGCATGAAGAGGTTAGTGAGTTGGTCGGGGAAGACCCCAATGTTGTGGCTGCCTTGATGCAATGTGGGTTGCTCAAGTTCTTCTTATGTCCTTTTATGTGGGCACAACCTTGGCTGCTGAATGCCTTGGTTGACTATTGGCATCCGGATGCAGAGGCGTTCATGTTAGATGGGCAGTCACTGGTGCCCACGACTAAGGACATATATTTTTTGACTGACCTCTCTAGGAGAGGGGAACCAGTCAACTTTCAGACTTTTCCTTCGGGGCCACATAACATAGAAGAATTGATAGCCCTTTACTGTGTGACTGATATAGACCGCTTGAGCTCATAGGTGCCCATAAGAAAGATTATTGACTTATCGCTACAGGCGATAGTATTGCTTATTGGGCGAATCACTGGTTCCACGGCTTTGCATCAGGCGTCCCAGGCATAGATGAACTGTGCAATCCAGTGCTTAAATGCACAAATATTTGATTGGAGCACCACATTGTTAGAGTGTATGAAGAGGCAGTTGACAGATTGTCGATTGCGGATGCAAAGGAACTTCGGGTTCGGGACCATTCTATGCTCTTTCTTATTCGAGAGAGTTTCGAGCTTTAGTCCTCGAGCAGTGGTACGAGGCCATCAAGCCTCTCTTCCTGCTATGTGTAGATGGGCAGTGTTACTGCCACGACAGGGTGGCAGAAGGACCAATGAGTCCTTCGACGATGACTTATTCGCGTGGTTGTCGCGACAGATCCTGGTTATAGAGGATTACCCCTATGCCGAGATTGATTTCTCAAGAGACCCTAAGATACCAGTACCTCCTGGTGNGTTATATATCATTTTTTTTTGTGCCAGAGTATTTGACGGATATGTGTTTGTTGCATGCAGATGTGGGACTAGTGCGACCTGCGGACTATGACAGGAACATGCTTCGTCCTTGGCCAGGGGCCACACTTGCCGTCGCAGGGGGACCAGCAGCAGCAGGAAATCTTCCAGTTGGGGAGGCTGAGAGGGTGTTGAGATGAGTCAAGCGAAACTTTATTGCGCTCACTCGCATGGTCCCTATGGCAGAGATTGAGGACCTGCCACCATCGATGCAGCCTCATGTAGTGGAGGCACCACAGACGTGGGTCCGATTGTTTCGGCGTTTAGCTAACGTTGTATATCAGTACAATAGGGCCCATGGGCCTTGAATTTAGTTAGGCTTTTTGTGTGCCGAGAGCACTACTTGTATATATTTTTTGAGGGCATAAGCCCTGTGACTCGTTATTGGTCATATTTTTGAGGCGCTTGCATCGATCCATGTACTTTGGTGACTATGATGTTATATATGGATTTTTATGTCTTTTTGTGTCTTATGGATCATCGTTTTTTTTGCAAAAAATGTATTTACATGTTTATGTGTATGTCCTTTCATATGTGTGCAAGATGCCAATCTAAAGTTTGATTAGCTAGGTATCTGTAATTTGATTTAAATTCCTAGGAACATGAAAATATGTAATATAACCAAAGCTTCGTTCTAAGAGACGTGCCCTAGGGAATCGTCGGTGTAACGTCGAATCATGAACACGGTAAACTCTATTTAACTGAGACACAACCAGCTAAGCGTCGAGGTAGACCCAAAGATGAGAGATACCAAATGACAAAGCGTCATGAAGCAACTCAATAACTGCACTGTACTCGGCGACATTGTTTGTGGTGTCACCTAAGCATATACCTCCAGAAGATAATAATTAGCCTCGAGGTGTAAAAATTACCCAAGCTGTAGAGGCAAGCCTCCGAGTGTGCCGACTAGCACCGTCTTCGTACCCAATGAACACCTCAGGTTCACTTGACATCTACCACAGTGACGAAAGATACATCAAAACGACACGTCCATAACACTAAAAAAATAGAAAGTAATAGTACAAAGACTATACATATGTTACAAAAAGTTACCCATGGTGACCTGCCTATGAGTAATACTTCTTGAGGTAGAGTCCATTTCTAGGCTCTGCCAAAGCATTCCCTTCAAAATCAACCAGATGATAAGCGCATTTTTTTAGAACCTCCTTTATGATGAAAGGTCTAAACCACATGGGTTTGAATTTTCCTGCCCCCAGGGGGTCCTTATCTTGGTCATAGACCAGGACAAGGTCGCCTTCAGTGAAAATCTGAGGACGAACGGACCTATCATACTAACACTTGACTTTATGTTTGTGAGACTCGTTGGCCAGGGCCACATCACGACGTTGCTCATTGAGCTACTCTAGGTCTAATAACTGCTCTTCAAGTGGAGAAGTGTCTGGCAACAATTGTACTGCCAACTTTAGAGATGGGATCTGACATTCGGTAGGCAAGACTGCCTCCAGCCCATAAACAAGTTGGAAAGGTGAGAAACCAGTTGCAGTCTTAACAGACGTTCGGTAAGCCCATAATGCCGAGTATAACATCAAATGCCAATTTGACTTGGCTGAGTTGATCGTTCGCTATAGAATGGTCTTAAGAGTTTTGTTCACAGCTTCCACCTGACCATTTGCTTGGGGGTATTAGGGTGACGAATGTTCTTTCTGTAACCCAAGCTTTGACGTTAACTCGGTCATCATCTGGTTTTGAAAGTGACTACCATGGTCAGTGACAATATCCCTTGGGACATCGAACCTTACTATTATCTGGTTGAATAAAAAGAGAGTTGCAGTCTCTCCATCATCTTTAAACGTTGGCATATCTTCGACCCACTTCGTGAAGTAGTCTACGACTACGATAATGTAATGGTGCCCCTTTGTTGAAGGAGGGTTGCATGTAGTATAATCAATCCCCCACTTGGTGAAGGGACCAACTGTGTTGACAAGAAGCATGGAAGCGAGATGTGCCCTCATCTTCCGAGAGAAGATTTGGCACGGGTGGCACTTCTTGACTGATTCGATACAATCTTTGATTAGTGTCGGCCAGAAGTAACCTACTCGTAGAATCTTTTGGGTTGTTTCCAACCCAGAAAAATGACCGCCACAGGCTCCAGTATGGCAATCATTAAGAATGATAACTGCTTCTTCGTGAGTGAGACATCAACACAGGATGCAGTCTACACCTCTCCAATACAATGTATCATCGAGTATGAGACAATTCTTAGCCTGATGGCATATGCATCGACGCTCATCCCGAGAAGCAGAGGTGGGGCACTTCAAAGTCTGGAGATAGATAAGTATATCTCCATACCAGGGATCCGAAGAGGTGATCAAAAACATATCTCCTCTGATAGGCGACTCTTCGGGCACAAGATCACCTGACTCAACTAGAAGTTTCGAAATAAGTTCTGCGAAGACCAGTGACTTTTTGGATTTCGCTGAAACAAAATCTAAGTCAAACTCCTGGAGGACGACTATCCATCTACTGATCTTTCTGCCTATTACCTATCGTGTCAACATGTACTGAAATGGATTCACGACAGCAATGACAGTGGTCTTGCGAAACAGAACATAGTGACGAAACCGTTGAACAACATGGACTGCTGCCAACGCAAGTTTTTCGATATGAGAATAATTGAGTTCCGGTCCTACGAGGCCTCGACTTAGGTAATAGATGACATATTCTGAGAACAAGTCATCTTCCTGAACTAAGACCATGCTAATGGTTGACTCTGCTGCAACCAGATATAATAAGAAATCCTTGTTATAGTTAGGTGGCTGGAGCAGAGGGGCAGTTGTGAGGGCATGTTTCAACGCGGAAAAAGAGCGTTGAGCGGCATCGTCCCAATAAAAAGGAACTCCTTTCTTAAGTAAGTGCATAAATCCCTTGGTGATCTCGGCATAGTTAGCGATGAAGCGTCTTAAAAAGTTTTCCTTACCTTGTAGACTCTGAAGTTGAAGGATTGTGCGTGGGGGGGGCAACTGAATTATTGCCTCAACCATGAGAGGATCGACCATGATCCTTGTTGTTGACACTATGAAACCTAACAAACATCCTAATGTTACGCAAAAGATGCACTTGTTTGGATTCAAGCGAATTTGGAAGTAGCGACAATGCTCAAAGATAAGTCAGAGGTGTGTGGGATGATCTGTTCTCTTACGGGATCAAGATGCTAAATCATCTAAATAGGCCTCGACTATATGCTTGAGGTCATGGAAAACAAAAGATATGGCCCGCTGAAAGGTGGCTCCAGCATTTTTGAGACCAAAAGGAATCTTACGATACGTGAATGTACCCCATGGACAGATGAATGTTGTTTTGTGTTGGTCTTCGGGTTTGATTTGTATTTGGTTATATCCCGAAAAACCATCCATGAAAGAGAAGGCCTCGCAACCCACACATTCATCAATTATCTGGTCGATGAATGGTGTGGGAAAATTATCTTTGGGACAGGCCTTGTTCAAATCACAGAATTCTGTACATACACGAATTGTGCCTTGTTTTTTATTGACCAGCATGGAGTTTGACACCCATTGGGTCAAATGGATAGGATAGATAAAACCGACTTTTAGCAGTTTCTCAACCTCAACCTTAATGGTTGCTTCTTTCCTGGGGTTAACTGGAAAAAGCTTCTGCCGGAAAGGCTTGGCATATGGATAGGTTGTGATTTCATGTTCAACTATTTTTGGATCGATGCCGCATTTCCTCGTAAGACCAGGCAAAAACGTCACATAATTCTGTAGATAGACCTGTGTAGATTTGAATCTCTCCGGGGGAGCAATCAGCTCCGACGAAAACATTCTCCATGACGTCAGGGGTTTTGGAGATATTGATCGGTATGGTTTTAGCGATGGTTTCCATATTACCCTTAGCATAAAAATCATGTATATCTAAGGGATTAATAGGACAAGTCCTATCTCAAGTCATAGTCAAGGTCAAGGTGAATTCTTCGGCCTCGATTCTACTTAACTCTGGGAGAAAGTATGATCTATGATGAATATCATCCCAGGGTTTGTCCAGACTAGTCATTGCTTCAATTACTACTTCGTCAGAGGGAAACACTAAGTCTAACGAATCGGTGTTAGCGAGAGAACCTTGAGCCCAAATAGGCTCTAGAAGCGGATCGAACTCTTGTGCAGGAGTTGGATCTGGGTTGGCTGAAGCTTGATGGACTAAAGAGTATGCTACTTCAGCTATGGACAAGGGCATGGACATGCCCAGATGCCCTGTCCCCTCCATCATGGCTGATGGGGAAGGAAGTATCCACGGATCGGTGAAGTAAGTCGTGCGAAATGACGAAACTTGGAAAATCTCAACCTTATGGTGATCGGATATGAACTTGACATCGCCTTGAGGGGGCAGGTAATAGAAGGTACCCATCAAAGATGGGCACAAACCAACCCATACGTTGACTACACCTGGTTGAGGATTATCAATCATCGGGACCACGGACACCCCCAATGACGGGTCAGATCTGGGGAAAGACAATTGATCAATGGTCACAATCCGGTCCTCATGTGGAAACAATAAGACCCAAAAAATTGTAGCAACCATTGCTTGCATGGCATAAGTCCAACTCCTTCCTAACAAAATATTGTAGTCGAGGGACGCGTCGACTAAATATACCTCAATGCACACTGTCTTCCCTCCCAATTGCACGGGAAAAGATGGAATGATACGATGTGGTTGGAACGAACGACCATTGAAAGCAGTGAGAAGAGTAGGCAACAGAGACAAAACAGGCTGGCCAATGGCCTTCCAACATGCCAATGACATGACGCATGTTGAGGCGCCCTCATCAACCACTGTGTGGAAAATATTTCGAGTAAAATTTTTCGTGGGGTTAGCCACTACTATCTGAAATGATACGTGGTAAGGCAGACGAGGTTTTAAGTCGGTTATATATAACATGATGGTACCCGGATCACAAGTCTCGATTGATCCTAGAGAGGTTAACAAATCTTTCCTATGGGAAGAGCAGCTTTGGAGGACCTCCAAAGCGGACATTGCACAAGGGGTTTGAGACAAATATTCCACCACAAAATAGTTCTGGGCGGCCCTTGCGTTTGGGCTGTGAGAAGCTTTTTTGAACGTGCCTTTTGGGATGCGTGTCATTGTTTCACCCAGATTCTTCTCAATATGTAGAGGAAGAGATAGGAGTTCAACTTCTTTTCCCTTCTTAGAAGTGCTTGGTTTACTGTAGTCATGCGCTCTAGTGGATATGAAAGCATCACCCTTCATCATATATACATTCACGGATGCGGGATTGTTCGAAGACGGAGAGGGTCCTTGACTGCCCCCTTCTCCACTTGTAGAGGCTTGGGTTAGGTTTTGTCCATGTTGAAATGGATTTGTTAACACAACAGGCTGTTGTTGTGTCACAAACTTTTGGGCCTCTGCAAGTTGGGGACATAGGTGGGTCAGGTGGTCTTCCATGCATAGGTTGCATGAATACCTCGCCTTTTGTTTCTCAGTGTTGCCCTCGCCAACATTATCATTGGGTTTCTTATCCCCCTTACCCTTCTTTCGTTGTTTTTTCTTTCCTTCAGGCTGCTGGGTGGCCTTTGGATTTGTCGATTACACTATGTGTACATCTGACGTTTTAGTAGGGGGAGCAGCCAAAACTATAGTTTGGCTAGCCGTTGTGTGTTGTATAGACAATTGTTGCAACTGCTTCATCAGTTGCTCAGCGGGCTTTGTTTTTTCTGAACCAACAATACCATCGGCATGTGGTCCAGCTCTCTGTCTGGTTTTATCAAGTATTGAGTGTGGTGCATCTGGCAAGATCTCGTATAATAAACTGGACTAAGAATATATGAGCTCAAGATGTTGAGATCTCATCATGGCATCTTCTTCAGAGAACACTCCTGAAGTCGCGATGTCTTTGGATAACTGCGGGACCAAAGACTTAAGGAACCACTCGAGCAGGAATGATGGTGGGACTGGTACCTTAATTAAACTCTTTTTATGTCTCCATTCTCGAATGTGGTCAGAGATATGGTCTGCTTTTTTCTGTGAGAAATTGGCCAGCAATTCTGTGCCAGCATCGTATCTCACAGGTAATTGGAAATGGTTTAGGAAGGCCATTGCCAATTCCCCGAAGGAAGAATATCTTGAGCGGTCGAGCTCAATGTACCATTTGGCAGCACTCCGAATGAGAGTACGTTGAAACAATCACAACTGTACGGAGTCATCTTTCAACGAGTTAGATGAGCACCAAAGGTGGAAGGTAGTCACATGATCGCCTGGATTTTCGTTAGGATTGGCCTCGAACTTTGGTATGTCCGAAGGCAACTTCGTCGGCATAGGACGCTAACGTAAATAATGATAGATAGGGTCATTCAACAACCTTGTCAAGTCTGGCAAATGCAAGGTTGCCAGGAAAGGTAGTTTGGGTTGTTGGTGATAACCTGGGAAAAAGGGGCCTGGTGTTTGACTGGCACCAGGTTGCCAGGAAAAGTTCGGCTGCTGGCCTGGGTTCTGGTAAAAACCATGGCCATGGCCAGCGTAAGGATTATGCGTGTGGGGAGACATCATCAGATGATTCCAAAAATAGGACGTAGATGGATGGGCGTGCATTACATTCGGAGGACTTTGGGAAGGGTTGCCCCATGCCGATCCCGTGGGGATAGGCATAGTACCTTTTCCAGGGTTCCATTGACTATGGAAATAATTCCCCCAAATCGGCATTCCTGACAAAGGAACGGATCCCTTTCAAGAATTCCAAGGTCCTGATGCAGAAGAAGTTCCTCGGTTTTCCACCTGTGCAGGAATAGTACCTTGCATAGGAATAGGTTGTCCGAAACCGGGGTTTCCCCCAGTCAGGAAAGTAGCTGATGAAGAGGCGTTGTTACCAAACACATCGAACAAAGAAAATGGTGTTGAACCTACCAGCATATTATGCGAAGGTGGTCCTTGATTCCCTGCTCCAAGTAAACTATGGTGTGTAGGTGGCCCGGTGGATTGCTGATGTGTGCCACCGAGTGGAGGGGACGAAGGAGGTATATGACCTCCCCTGTAAGGGAAAGTGTTAAAAGGAGTATGAGTGCCCCCCATGTGGCCTTACAGAGGAGCCTTAGAGCTCCCTGCCCCCAGACCTGAAGTCTGTGAAGTGGATTAGGAAAGTACAGGACTTGTATCTGAACTAGGCATCCTGTATGAGAACGGAGGGCCTTTCACACTTAGTGGGAAAGGGGTTGTGGCCACTACCATAGACGGGATCAGACCACTGTGAGAGGTAGAGGCGACTGAGACCATGGTGGCTCGGACCGATGACGGTGGGTTAAGAGGTGGAAACTCTCCTGTGGTGACAACCGTAGTGGGAATTGAAGAATTCCCAAAAGGAGTAACATCATTTATTTCCATTACTGCGTGTGACAATGTCTGGCACTCATAAGGGTGAATCTGTACGATGTTGGGTGCCAAAAGATCAGTGGTTGAGTTTTCAAGTGGACCAAGATATTTCGCTCCAAAGTCTAAAACAGTCGATTCCTCCAGATGTTGGTCGAGCGCAATTTCTTGTGACCCAGTCGCTTCAAAAGACCCTTGTTGGTCTAGCTTTGGCCTTAGTGGTGGTGGGGGTGGCTCTAGTGTAACCAGTGATAGGCCCTGAAGCCTTCGTGACCGGTGAAGCTCATGATCCTCCACTGTGTGAGAATATCAAAGACACACTAGGGTTGTCTAACCATTCAAAAAACAACACACACTAAAAAGTCCCTACAAGATAAGACAAGCAAACACTAAACTAATTGGAAGAATAGTTACAACAACCAACACTAGAGCAACTTACCGGTGCAAGTGAAACTCAGACACGGAAGCACCCTCTGGGTATACTCTGCAAAGCATGGCCCGATGTATGTCCTAGGTACCGTGGTATACCCCCACAGTCACCTATGTATGTCACTAAAAAGATAGGCAACTAGGTTGCTAGCGTGTGAATAGTCACCAGGCGGGTACAGTCGAAAGTCGGGTAGACCACAATGAGAAGGGTATCGAGCCCGAAACCTGTCAAGGGTATCAAAAGAAAATGTTCTGGAAGACAACTGAGGACCTCGAACGGATTCGATACCCACGAAGCCCAGTGGCAAATGCAATCGACGGAATCTCGAAACAAGCCCTCTATATGTGTTCTCCACTATGATTGGTCCAGCTTTGGAGGGGTTATCTCTGCTACCTTTCCACATGAAACCTCATGTTTATCCCCTATGTTAGAGTGGGGTCCCGAATAACTTTCATGATACTGGACTTTGACACTCCCTAACTCAGACTCCAATGTTTGATTTTAATGGCCTTGAAGAGTTTCCTCTCCAACCTAATCCAAGGCCCTAACCCTAAACTAGTTAGTTGACCCTACAAACATAAAAAGTCTAATGAATTTTAGATTTAGCGTTAATTTTATGGCTTGTCTTACGTCAAAGGCTATGAAAGTGAAACTAGTGATGTTTGAAAGACGAAAGTAAAATAAACAGAAAGCTTGGAAACAAAAAACTTTTCTTTAAACAACTTTTCAAACTTTAAAATTTTTCTAAGATCTTTGAACAACAAACTCAAAGTAGGATTTCACTCGACTACGAGCTACTTATGATCTAAGTAAAATGTCAAGAACTTATGAAAGCAAAGACTTTTCCCTAGTTACTAATGCAAAACAACACTTTTTAACCAATCAAAGAAATAAAAGTTTTTTTTTATTTGAATGCTTACAAAGCAAATAAGGAAAAATACCAACAAGTCAAAACCAAGAAAAATTTTCTCGCCTAAGTGCAAATCGCAAAGAGTCACGTCAAAAATCACACACAAGAAAATTTAAAAAACTGGACTCTCACACTTGTCTAAAAACCCTATAACAGAAAATTTTGAGGAAAAACTTCTAAACAAAAAAGAAAGCTATTGCTGTGATCAAACCTAAGTTACTGACCGCTATCACAGGGACCCAAAAACCTGATAGGTATAGCTCTTGTCAAAGGAAAGGATGATTGCCTCACCTTCAACAAAACCTCTCCTCAAGCACACCACTGATAGTTCAACAACAAGCGTGTGCACGTGAGCTGTGTAAAGTCAGAGGGCATGTACACACGTGTTGGCCTTATACAGGCCGCGTGTATCCCTGACTCTCAGACAAAAACAAAAAGCCAAGAAATTCAGCCCAGGCAAAGACTACTGGTACTGAAAACCAGAATCTCTTGAAGACTCAGAGACTTACTTTAACAAAAAAAGAAAACCAATCAAGGAAAACTTCATAGACCAAACCAATCGGAGGTGAAACCTAAGCTACAGACTGCAAGCAACAAAGACTAGAAAGAGTTCCAGAAAACCCCTGAGAAGGACTACTTCTGACAGGGAAGAGGATGACTGCCTCTTTAAAAGCAATTTTTTGGAATCTACATACGACTGTCACTTCCTCAACTAGCGTGTACACGTGGGCTATGAGAATGCAGGGCGCAGGTACATGCGTGTAAACCTTATACAGGTCGCATGTACCTCTGTGGGTCTTGAAAAAATTACAATCAAGCAAAGAAACAGAGATAACTGGTATGGAAGACCAGAATCTCTGTTAGCTCAGACTTTTGTAGAAACTTTAAAAACATGAAAATGAAACCAATTTTTAAAAATACCCAAAAATATCCCCAGGAACCCTAGAGACTTCCCTAGTATGGTCGCCAATTCTGTTGTGAGTGGGAAAACCCTCTATGGACTAGCACTTAGGGTTAGATTATGCATGCAGAAAATACCTAAAGATCTCTACTTTCTACCATTGTCCCAAGCCTAATCCCCATTATTCTTAAGCAAATACATAGTTAAATGAACATACCTTATTACGGGCGTTTGATGTATATCCCTCCTTATGCTTGATCATTTTTTGATTGCAGCTCTCCTCCCAAGGTTGACCTGCATTCACATAAAACAAACAACAAACTCCGCATGCATTTGATCTATAGATTAATGGGTTAGAGATTTCAATAAACAAGTATCCAATAAATCATAAAAACCTCATATGGTGGAACGAGAAAATTATCTCTTTATTATTAACTTCAACAAATCAACTTACAATGATGAAGTCGGCCGCTGCTCCACGAACCTGGTCCTGGGATCCTATTCTACTATCCTCCAACTTCTTTGCTCTATCTTTCTCTTTACACAAGGAAGGCTAAAGGGTTGGGACAAAGGGAATATGCAATTGGGTATAGTTTCTTTACTATGATTCTCCTCTTCCAAATGGGACCCCTAACCCTTCTGTTATAGGCTAGAAGAAGCTAGGTATTTGGATGAACCCTCGGCCATGCATGGTCGGAAGGTTCAGTTAACTCACCCAAAGCTGTGTGTTTCGTCGACAACTTTCCTTTTTTCATGCTTTTGTAGGTACACGTGGGATGTTTTGGGTCAGCGAGCGTGTACACGCATGCAATAATAGAGCAGGGCACGTGGGCCTTTATAAAAAGTGTTTTTAAGAAGAGTTGTTCAGCAGTGTTTTGGCAAAGAAGGAATCTGAGATGGCCTGCTGCCAGGTAAGCTTGTATGGTGCAAATTAGGGTTATAACATATATGTGTTAGGAAAATGGTAAAAACTTAGCTAATTAAAATAATAAGACCCCAATTGTCACTGACCAAACCCCTCTCTGATTGGGCTAGTGCTTGATATCCTATGGGGGAGTCCCTAGGCATAATGAAACGCCTTGTTGTTGTCTTTAAGTTTGATTTCTATGTATAAAACATAAAAAACAAGTTGCTCATCTTGGAAAACATTCAAAAGCAGTCCAAAACGATGAGGAAAAAAATTCTTCTATGCTTGGAGGGAACCTGCAGGGTTAGCACAATGATAATAGACTGGAAAGAAGAAGAAAACTATTCAAAAAGTTCATAATTAACCATAATGAACAATTCGGAAAATGACATATCAGATCATGAATTTACCTTAATACCGCCAAGAGAGAGGTTTTAAGAAAAACACACACTTCTTTATTGATTAAGCTTACAAGAGGATTGTTTGTTCTACACTTGGAAATCCTACAACCTGTACAATGACTACTTTGCTCAAAGAGGAACCACTAGACTAGAGAACAAGAGAGATGATCTAGATTATTTTCGGCACGAAATGAGAGTGGAGATATAATAAATCAATGTACAAAGATATCTCAGATATCCAATAATATAACAAAAGTGTATCAGAGATGAAACCATAAACACATAGATATAGTAATACACAATTTTCTATTAATGAGCGAAAATGTACAAAGACTGTAAAAATACAGAGTGAAAGAATCGCTAGAATGGTGGCATCTTATCTCTGAGAAGATATGTAACGACTACTCGCATCTGTGAGAATATGATTTTACAATGAGGTTCCAAAGGCCTTTTTATCATAAAGAAAATCCAAAACCCTAACCCCGGAAGATGAAAAGCCAACAATTTTGTGGACCCCATTTTGGGTAGTTTGGTGTATCAACTTCCCGGGGGTGTAACTTTGGCATACAATCTCCGTTTGGGGCGTACGATAGAATTTTGGAAAGATATCGTCGAGGAGATTCATTTTAGGGGCTCAATCAGAGCCTTTGGATATTATTTAGAAGATTGATCTAGAAAAACCTTCATTTAAGCCCTCAAAATGGCCCTGGAAGTTAAAAACTGCTAAAAATAGTAAATTTCCAAAATTGCCAGAAAACTATTTTGAGCCAGTTGGAAAAGGTGGGTGGGCACCAATATCCACCTAGATCAATCCTCCCTCATTAGGAAGAAATGGTATCCATTTCATTGAGTGCCCGGGGGAGAGGGAAAAGAGTTTGTTGGATCTGCATCTTGATGAGTTGCTTGCCTTGTTGGAGAAGTTGTGATGCTTAGATTTTTGAAGGTTTTAACGAATCTGTGGCTGGAAGGGTTGGACCTTTTTAACCAGTCTGGATACATGAGATGTATTTGTGTAGAAGGAATATTTTCACTTTGTTGCAGTCTTGTCGACCTGCTTCTGTTGGATAGAAGGTGCTTGGGCCAAGGCTATAGTGGTCGCAGTATCCTTTTGTTCACCTTTTGAATAGATTGTGAAGAAGATAAATTTTGTAGTATGAGATAATACCTTGTGAGATTTTTTAGGTGGGACAGTATTCAGAACCACCTCTGGTATCCTATAGATATGACCTCCCAGAGTAACAATGACACTACAGGGTTGAGACTCATAGATATTATGGTGCTTCCACATATATGGCTGACCCAAGAGAACATCACGGACATCCAGCGAGGAAACATCAAATAATACATCATCCTTGAAGGGTTGGATGTCATATGGCAATCAAAACTATTGGATAACACAAATATCTCATCCATGGAGAAGCCACCCAATGTTGTATGGATGTCGGTGTGGTGTTGTCGGCAATCCCAATTGTTTGACAACCTCTGCTGAGATGAATTTCTTCGGGCTTTTTCTATCAACAATAAAATGTGGAGTCCCCTTCACCCACATCTGTGAATGAAAAAGGAGATCCCCCTCTTCAGGATCTATTGGTTCTTCTGGTTGAATTGTTGCGGTCATTACAATAACAGTGGGGTTTGTGTCAATGATCTGTCTTCTGCTGGTATTTTTTGAATCAGATTTTGAATCAGGGTTCGGCTCCTTGTCTTTGATTTTGGCTACCAATGACTATTTTGAGTGACATTCATCGGTGTTGTTCCAAGGGATTTTGTGGAAATCACACCATTTTCTGTTGTCCTTCTTCGTCTTCGCGTTACCCTTCTTTTCCTATGTCTTGGAATGGTTTTTGGGAGACTGTTTGTTAGGGTCATCTTTCTCATACTTTGGTTGTTGTGGATTTGCAGACCCGAACTCTCATTTGTTCTCATGCTTAAATTTATGCTCGATTTTAACAACATATCGATAAGCAACATCGAGTGATGAAATGTCCAAAAAATCCAGTTCAGTTTGGATGTATCTGTGTAGAGCCCCATGGTATTTCACAACCAAATGTCGTTCGGAGTCTTTGATACCCAGCTTGGTGCACAAGGTATGGAAGGTATTGGTGAACTCTGGAACTGCTTGGCCCCTCTCTTGCCACAATGTGGTCCATCTCATATACTGGTCCTCATAGTTTCCAACAGGGTAATACTGGTCCTTTATCGCGTCCACAAAAAGATCCCAAGTGGGATAAGCCCCATATATTCTAGACTCTTCTGTGGAAATTTTCTCCCAATAAGTTTCCCACCAATGTTTGACATGGGGGAGAGCTTTAAGGAGTGTGAAGGTGATCGTTTAAGAAAAATGGTGAACAGAGAAATAACCTTCTAACATATTTAACCATTTGTCTAGGGCATTCACATCTATCTGACCTTCAAATACAAGAATATCAAAATTAACCTGTACCTTGAAAGGAGAGGTGCTTCCAAAGTGGATTTTTGATGAATATTTTCGTGTTGTTATCGACAGACGTTGAAAGCTTGCCAAAGCAACATATTGATAGAATCATCTGCTCCATCATTTTTCTTTTATTCCGCCATGAAGGGTTTCTTGGGTGTGCGAGAGCGATTTTCTTCAAGAGAGAAAAGATTGAGACCCAACTTTCTATACTCGGACCTCGTCGGGGACATGCACTGAAAAAAAAATCGATCAAGAGAAGCCTTCTCTGATACCAATGATCCGGATTATTTTCGACATGAAATGAGAGCGGAGATATAATAAATCAATGTATAGAGATATATCATATATCCAATAATATAAAAAAAGTGTATCAGAGATGTAACCATAAACATAGAGATACAGTAATACACGTTTTTCTATTAATGAGCGAAAATGTACAAAGACTGTAAAAATACAGAGTAAAAGACTCGCTAGAATGGTGGCAGCTTATCTCTGAGAAGAGATGTGATGGCTACTCGCATCTGTGAGAAGATGATTTTACAATGAGGCTCCAAATGGATTTTTATCATAAATAAAATCCAAAACCCTAACCCCGGAAGATGAAAATCCAACAGTTTTGTGG
Organism: Picea sitchensis; assembly: GCA_010110895.2. Classification (NCBI taxonomy): domain Eukaryota; kingdom Viridiplantae; phylum Streptophyta; class Pinopsida; order Pinales; family Pinaceae; genus Picea; species Picea sitchensis. The sequence continues at coordinate 61,184 of SNQJ01S0019095.1, forward strand.
ACCCTGTTTTGGGTAGTTTGGTGTATCAACTTCCCAGGGGTGTAACTTTGGCATACGATGTTCGTTTGGGGTGCACGATAGCTCATTGAAAAGGTATCGTAGAGGATATTCATTTTGGGGGATCAATCAGAGCCTTTGGATATAATTGAGAAGCTCGATCCCAAAAAACCTTCATTTAGGCCCTCAAAATGGCCCTGGAAGTTAAAAACTGCTAAAAATAGTAAATTTCCAAAATTGCCAGAAAAATATTTTGAGCGAGTTGGAAAAGGTGGGTGGCCATCAATACCCACCCGGATCAAGAGAAGATAATGAGAGAGACACTATGATTCTAATGAAATGATTCGGCCAATAACCAATGACAAGCATCGAATATATAGCCAGTGAGGGTGCATATCCCAAGGGAGGAAGAGAGGACACATGAGTGGCCAAGAATAGAAGCTAGGCGCATGATGGAAGCATGTGGAGAGGGAAAATAAAAGTGTGAGTTAAAGTATAAGTGTTAATGAAGATGCATGGAGTTAATGCGCACATGTGGATGAGGTGGAAGTGAATGAATGATGAGTTGAGTGTGAGAAGAAGGGTTAGGTAAGGCGCATGGGTGCATGAGAGGGATAAAAATAACAAGAAGTCCAAGTAACTGAGTGACATACTGAGAGTTAACTGAGGAATGCATCCACATGCATGAGATAAAATAGGGTGCATTTAGGGAGAGAGAGAAGTGGATGTGTGAGTGAGAAAAGCGTGCAAGTTAACTGGAGTATTAGAGGTAGGTGAAAACCAAAAATAACTGTCAATGCATGAATTGATATTCAGTTGACTCAAGTGTGAGGATATTTATATGGCTAAACTCATGCGACCCCCTCCCAATTATTAATTATTCATCACATGCTCAAATATTTGGGAATATGCGCCCTCACTTAGTTGGATGCCACATCATTTTGTAGAGCTACCACATGTCGACCTCTGAGGGTGCCACTTGGCACTGCATGGGTGATGAATGAACCTGCTAAATATATAAACTTCTAAAAATAGAATCCTACTCCTAAATTTTAGGAAATTGTCCACATCATCTAGGATGACTAGGATGCCACCATCACATGTCACTGTCTAAAAATAGACACTACTAAAAACAGAAAGTTATCTGAATACCCTTGACTTCATACTCATTGATCTCATATTTTCACAAGGTATCCAAATATGTGATCAGAACTGACATGTGAGCCCTGATGCTCAAACTGCTAAAAATAGTAAATTGGGCCACATCATCCTGAAAAAGATCCAAAAGACTCTGGATGTCTCGAGGATCAATATTGTGCTCGTAGAATTTGAATCTGGGGCCTAAAGAAAAACCTACTAAAAATAGAAATTTCCTCAATGTTGCCTGGTGTTAGCACAAGATTAGTTTATGCCTCAACGTTGCATAAGTGGCGCTACCTACAAGCACTACCTAATGTTTCATAGAGAACAAAATATGCATTTCATTATTCATTTTGGCAAATGAATACAATTGTTATGGGATTTTTATTTATTTTGGGGAAAATTGAAATTATATCGAGTTATTCCCAATCTCCAAGTTTTCAAAAATCAAAGCACTCATGGATTTATGCTACCGAATTGCATGCAGAAACATAGTCGGGCGCTACCTACAGGCGTTGTGTAATATTCTGGTAGAGGCTAAATTGTGCAGAGTTATTCTACCAGTTTTGAGTCACTAATTTAAAACTTGGGTTATGAGCAGTTGAGAGTGTATTTTTGAAAACTGGAGGAGGTTTTTGTTCATAACATTCCAAATAACAAAAACCTCTCTTAGTTTTTCAAAATGTGTTTTGGTTTGAGAGATATTGGATATATAAGTGGTGCTACGTACTCTGCACAGTGGCGCTGCGTACTCTGCACAGTGACGTTGCCTAATTTCCTGTAGCGGTCACGGTTTTGATATTCACCTTGTTGGGAGATTGCCACGTGTCAAGGAGAGTTAGAATGGATTCTCAAGGATCAGTTAGATATCAAGGGATGCCTTCACCTAAGATTTATCTCTAGCAAAGGCCTCATGCATGAGGTGGAAACAATTTATTAATGACTTCCAACAAATTCCTGAAAATCAGCAGTTTGTTGGATTTGTGTCTCTTTGATTGTTGCCACCTATCTCCTAGGCTTAGAATCCAATGGAGGAGATGGGATTTGACCTCCTAAGTTTATTTGGATTCTATTTTATATTTAAGGAAGGAGAGATCTCTTGGAGAGGGGTTGGATTCATAAGCAAGAGAGATGAGAGAGTTGTAGGAGGCACTTTGCCTGTGATCATTATAACCCTGAGGGGATTTTGTTTTTGTAAACATTTATGTTATTGAAGGTTCATGATATATGTGTTATCAGATTGTATCTCTTGTTTTCTTTCCCAATTTGTCTTCTTACTTGAATGAATTGTACACCTTGAGGATCATGGTTGCCTTTGATTAATGGATTCTTGAGCATCTGAGGATCCGATGTATTTTGCCTATTAGTCACTGATTATATTCAAGTACCCTGAATTCATTTATGCAGGGAGGATCTATGCCTTATGGATGTTGTTCTTTGTGTTATATTTTTCTTCCTCTATTCAATAAACCTTTATCTGATACGCATATTGATTGCATTTAATGAGCAGGGTGTTTGCTTGACTACATAGCCCAATGGTCCATCATTGATTTACAACATCTTACTGTCCTTCCCCTTATTTGTTTTCTTCTTCTTAATCCAAAAAACCAATCAAGCATTTTTGTTTCTATGTTACCAAGATTACTCTCATTTGCAGTCTGGGAGTGACTCTTGGAGTGCTAACATAATTGGTGTCGTTGTCGGGGACGGATTTGAGCAGATTGAAAAACTCCCTGGGAAGAACGACACTGTACAGCTCCAGCTTTAGATGGTGACTCAAGTTGGACACCTTCAATACTGCACATTCACCATGGCGACTCCATTGTTCAGAATCTGTTGGTGAATCCACTGGGGATGAGGCAAATCAAATGGCTATGAAGGCTATCCTAGCCAGTAGGTTTTTCCCACTCGATTTCTCAACTATAGAGGATTATCCCCATACTGTGTCTCTTATTGATGATGGAAAGATCTGCTGCCCAGATTTTATGAAGGTAAGGATGACATCCCTGTTGAGCATGTTCATGAATTTCATGATTTGATGCAACATCTTGACATCCATCATGAAGTATATTGATGAAAATGTTCTTGTATTCATTGGATGAGGATGCACGTAAATGATATTTCTCGTTACCCCCTTCCATCATTTCATCCTTGAAGGATTTCCACAAAGTATTCAATGAACACTGCAAAAGGTTTTATCCCTCTAAAAGTATTTGTTATAACTGTTGTGAGGGATATGTAGAATGTGCTCAATATTTGTTAGATTGCATTGTTGAATATAAAGATGAAAACTATTTTATTCACTGTCCAAATGAAGATAGGAATGAACCTCTTTCTCTTTCTTATTCCCGAGAAGAAAGTCTTCCAGATATCAATCATGATTGTACTAATGATTGCATGGATTCATTTGCATTATATCATGTACCTTATGCATCTGATGTCTTCGGTTCGAAAGAAGAACCAATTGTAGAAGAGGATCTTTCTCTTTTCCTGCAAGAGGTTTCCCATGATATCTTTTCACCTAAGATTGAATAGAGAGATAGGGGGATTGTTCATTTTTCTGTGAAAGACCAAGGAGCCTTGGGATCACCTATATTTGATGAATACTCTGATGAAGAAGAGCAGATCCGTTTTGCTGATCTGAGGAGCAGTCAACCGAGTTATGACAGTTATGAATCTGATTATGATGGAGAACAGTATTTTGAAGAAATCAGATATCAGGAAACCATTGAAGACATTCAACAGTCATCTCTACAAATCAATAATCCTGCATGCACTATATTTGAACCTAGATCTGCAGACAACAAAAAATAATCTTTCATTAGCAGTAAAGTAAATTTGCAGCCATGTTCAGATTTGCAGGCAGTTGGAGGTGGCAACCATTCTCAGGAAAAATATGTGCAGATACTTTTCCATCTTCAGTTGAAACAACAACAAGAGGTATTTTTTTACATATTTATTGATCCATTTGCTAATTATCTAGAGTCTTTGGGCATCTTGAATGTTAGAGCACTTTTGTCAAACAAAGGATGGTTGTTCTTCTATTTTGAAATGCATTTTTTTAATCTTCGGGTTCCTACATTCATCTTTTCCGGATCAATTTATTCACCAGTCAGTCAGATATTTGTATGGATTCATTGGAAGCATGATCTTACTTAACCAAGAAGTAGAACGCTTGATTAGAGTAGGAGTAGGAAGAAATAAGCTCATTTTTTCAACATTTCCTTTTTGTCAGTTTTTAGCATTTGTTTTCAGCATACAGTGATATTAGTTTCAAATAAGGAACAAAGGTGCTTTCAAGTACAGAGGTTTTCTGGGATAGAGTTAAAGATGGAAAGGGCACATGTCTACAAGTTCTTGGCAGCTCGTGGGGAGCATGCCATCCCCCATGGAGCCTATGTTAGCACAAGATTGGTTTATGCCTCAGAATTGCATAAGTGGTGCTACCTACAGGTGCTACCTGATATTTCACAGATAATAGAATCTACATTTCATTATTCATTTTGGCAAATGAATACAATTGTTATGGGATTTTTATTTATTTTGGGGAAAATTGAAATTATATCGAGTTATTCCCAATCTCCAAGTTTTTAAAAATCAAAGCACCCATGGATTTATGCTACCGAATTGCATGCAGAAACACAGTCGGGCGCTACCTACAGGTGCTGCATAATATTTTGGCAGAGGCTAAATTGTGCAGATTTATTCTGCCAGTTTTGAGTCACTAATTTAAAACTTGGGTTATGAGCAGTTGAGAATGTGTTTTGAAAACTGGAGGAGGTTTTTGTTCATAGCATTACAAATAAAAAAAACCTCTCAGTTTTTCAAAATGTGTTTTCGTTTGAGAGATATTGGATATAGAAGTGGCGTTGTGTACTTTGCACAGTGGCGTTGTGTACTCTGCATAGTGGCGCTGCCTAATTTTTTGTAGCGGTCACGGTTTTGATATTCGTCTTGTTGGGAGGTTCCCACATGTCAAGGAGAGTTTGAATGGATTCTCAAGGATCAGTTAGATATCAAGGGACACCTACAACTAAGATTTAGCTCCAGCAAAGGCCTCATGCATGAGGTGGAAACAATTTATTAATGACTTCCAACAAATTCCTGAAAATCGGCAGTTTGTTGGATTTTTGTCTCTTTGATTGTTGCCACCTATATCCTAGGCTTAGAATCCAATGGAGGAGATGGGATTCAACCTCCTAAGGTTATTTGGATGTTATTTTATGTTTAAGGAAGGATATATCTCTTGGAGAGGGGTTGGATTCATGAGCAAGAGAGATGAGAGAGCTGTAGGAGGCACTTTTCCTGTGATCATTGTAACCCTGAGGGGATTTTGTTTTTGTAAACATTTATGTTATTGAAGGTTCATGATATATGTGTTATCAGATTGTATTTCTTGTTTTCTTTCCCAATTTGTTTTCTTACTTGAATGAGTTGTACACCTTGAGGATCATGGTTGCCTTTGATTAATGGATTCTTGAGCATCTGAGGATCTGATGTATTTTTCCTATTAGTCATTGTTTATATTCAAGTACCTTGAATTCATTTATGCAGAGAAGATTTGGATGTTGTTCTTTGTGTTATATTTTTCTTCCTCTATTCAATAAATCTTTATCTGATATGCATATTGATTGCATTTAATGAGCAGGGTGTTTTCTTAACTCCATAGCCCAATGGTCCATCATTGATTTACAACAACTTACTGTCCTTCCCCTTCTTTGTTTTCTTCTTCTTAATCAACAAAACCAATCAAGAATTTTTATTTCTATGTTACCAAGCTTACTCTCATTTGCAGTCTGGGAGTGACTCTTGGAGTGCTAACACCCGGAAAAGTGTCATCGGGCCTAGAATCCTGCAAGGACTCATACTCTATGCTCATAACTACCCCAAATTTCCAAGAGACCCACTCAAACCGTGTCTCCTAAATTTTAGCAACCTCTATTATGTGTATACATCTCTCTCAAAATGCATGGAAACTAAGTCAACTCTGACTCTGAACCAAGCAACCATGCATTGATAATGTACCTACCTTATGTGGGAACCAACCTCTTGCTCAACATAAGTGCTAAAATCTAGGAAAATAGTAGTATGTCAGCCAAAATACTACATGCTAGCTCTTAACCCTCAAGATTTTCAAGGGTGAAAATCTAGGGGTTAACACTACCATCTTAGTAGGATCCTCCCCTATTCTAGAAAGGCCCAAGAGTTGGAATATTTAATCTATGTCGACTTAGTAGAGGTGGTTTATCCATAGGAATCTTCCATGCAACTTGTTGAGTAAGAACCTTACACATGAGTTGATGTTCGGGTTGCACATGTAATGGGGGACATTTAATAATGTCACTATCCCTTATTTGTAGATGGGATTGGCCTATTGGAAAATTAGTTTTCATTGATGTCAACCCTAGAAGAAGCCACAAAGCAAGTCTAGAAGCCCCTAAAAGTGACGTGCTTATTTGAAGGAGTCTCCAAAGTGGTCCCCTTATGGTGTATCTCTAAGCACGACCCTCATGGGAAGATGATTTGAAGAATCCTACCAGAATCCCTTGTCTTCAAGAAAATAAGTTCCAAAGGTATGGTCAAGAACTCCTGAAAATATGGAAGTATGGTCAAGGAGCCCCACAGTTGATTAAAGAAAAATGGTATGAAGGACATTACAAATGCATGCAAAACACTTGTGGATTGACAACCCTTGTCAAGTCGTTTCCAACAGTAGGTGGCACACCACATGGTTCCTCATGGTTGAGGAGATATTCCCTCTTGAAGATGTCATTAGTACAAGTCGTCCCCATTGCAATGAATATTAAAATAAATATTAAGGATATTGTTGGTGAAGTCGGCACCAATGGATTAAACATCATTTTTTTTTTTTAAGATAGAAAGGTAAAAATCAATCCTATTGCAATAAATATTAAAAAATTTAATTGAATTTTATTTTGGTCAAGTCATCCCTAAAAAGAGGGCACCATATCTAGTATAAATAAGGCACCTAGGAGCTCATTTTGATTATGATTCAAGTGATAATTATCTGATGTAAAAAAAGTAGGAGTATCCAGCAAAGGTCAAAGGTCTTTTGAGGCAGTAAGGGCGAGTTAACTAAGGTAGCAAGGACGAGTTTCAGAGGAAGATCTAAGGACTGTTTTTGAAGCTAATATGAGGTAAATTTCTAGGGTATATTTGTGAATTTTACGCCTATTTTGAGGCCAAATCTGAGGTAAAATTTAGGCCTATTCTGAGGCCAAATTTGAGGAGAATTTCAAGCCCGTTCTGAGGCAAAATTTGAAGTAAATTAAGGGCCAATTTGGGGCTAGATATGAGACAAGTAAAGGGATGTTTAGTGTGAGCTTTAGGTCTGTTTTGAGGTGGATCTCAGGAGCAGTTAAGTCATTTTTTCGGGTGTATTCTGAGGTCGAATTTCAGGTATGTTCTTGGTACAAATTCCAGCGAAGTCTGAGGTATATCTAGGCCAAAGTTGGAATCTATTCTTGTGCAAATTTTAGGGGTATTCAAGCAAGCTTTCAAGTCTTATTACAACACAAATATCAAAGGTAACAAAGCGAGCTTTAGTTCTGTTCTTTGGTTCTAAAGATTTTAGATACATTACCATATTTCATAGCAGTTTCAAATTTGTTGGGCAATCTCTGGGGTAATTGTAGCCAGCTATTGAAGGATTTTTTTGAGATTTATTTTGAAAATAAAAGTGACACAACAAATATGTTTGAAGTATGATCCAACAAAGGTAAAGAAGGAAACATGTGAAGGCTACAGATCAAGGGTGATACAACCTACCTTTTGCAGCCGACAAGGCAAGGGATTCACCTTGCATAGTGTGCTTAAGGGTGTACAGTGGTAATTATTTTGTGAATATTGTAAAGAACATTTTTGAAAATAAATTTTGAAACAAGGGTGGTTGGGTGATTCTTAGGAAGATTGGTGTCTTGTGTCTAAATTTTGGTTCCTGAGAAGTGTGAGTTGATTCTCACAAGCGGGTTGGTGCCTCCTTCTAGTTGGTGTTAGAAAATTTAGGGGGTTGGTGCCTCCTTCTAGTTGGTGTTAGAAAATTTAGGGGGTTGGTGCCTCCTTCCAGTTGGTGCTGGAGAATCTTGGAAGTTGGTGCTTCTGATGGATGTAATATTCTGATATATTAAAATCATTCTGTGGTTTTCTCCCATTTTGGTTTCCACGTAAAATACTTTTGTATTTTATATCTATGGTTGTTTTTTTCAACATATGATATATTGAATGCAACAATATCGTGAATGTAGTTATAAGTAGACAAAGTGATAAATTGTTTATATTGATTCACCCCCCCCTCTTAGTATCCTTGAATATACCAACATGGCCCATGCCTTGGTGACCACTTATTGATCTAAATGATTGTTTTATGGTCTTAAGGTCAACCTCACGAGGATATGAACCCCCTTGCATTTTTAGAGAGGTGTTACCCCTCTTGCTCTTATGATTCCCAAAAAATAAAATGAAACAAAACAAAAGTTTGAGAAAGACAAGACTTTATATTTACATTTACATTCAAGGAAAGAAACACTTGAAATTTTGGGACCATTAGTATTTTAAAAGAAACCCATATGTACAATATTTACAATGTGAATATATAAAATGCATACATAATATAAAGGATTGATATTTCCATCACACCATTCATCAGAACATTTAACGATACCACAAATAGAGAGAACAAGGAATGGACTAAAAATAAAAGAGAGCTTTAAATTATCATTCCATAAAGCGCCAAAAAGATTATGATAGATAAAACATTTGGTAACTCAAGATTTTGATCAAAGTCTTTGAGAATAAATTAATGTAATATACCGAGCAACTCTCTTTGAGTCTCAAAAATAATAATGAGTCTTTAAATACAAAAGTAAATGTCTTTAAAGGAAATAAAAATGCATTCACCCTTCGAAGAGGACTGGGATTGGCTCCCGCAAACCATAAAATGAAAATACCTAGAAGATGAAAGAAGGACAACCAAGAATCAACCTAAATCCCACAGAATACCGATAAGACAAAGGTAAGATGACAAATGATTGTAGTAGAAAATGGACTGAAGAAAAACTGAAAGGATAGAGTTTATGTTCGACTCGCTGTAATGGAGAAAATATCATCTTTTACTTGCTTGCGACTGGCTCCTTTATAGGTACATGTTGTTGTTGAGGCAACACAACTGCTCTAATTGTTTCCTGATGTTATGGTTCAGTAACTTCGATTAATTCCTTGTTCAACCATTCCTCATTGTATTCTCTTAAAGGTGCCATTGTAATTTCATGTTTAGTTTTAATCTCAAACAGATGGCTTTCAAATTCCCTTAAATATATCTTTGATTGATGCAATGTGTCATCCACCTTGTCATTTATGTTGATATACTGAACTAACCATCTTTCAACTTCATCCTCAGAAAATTCTATGGTTTCAGTAAATTCATTAGCCCAAGAAACTTTTAGTGCTTTAAGTTGTCCCATTAAAGATTCTTTGGTTGAGATCATTGTATCCATAAATAAATTAGGACCGTTTAATTCCTTGGTAAGACTAACAAGTTTAATAAATAGATCACTCTTTCTATTCCTTAGGGCCTTGATTTCATTTATCATTTCTATTAACTCTTTAATTCTCCTTAACCAACATGCATTAATATGCTTCATACGGTAAGGCGGAGGAAGTTTATGTTCCTTTCTCCGAGCTTCATTTAAACTTGAGACTTTGGCCGAAAATGTGTTTACTTCCTTGAAAAATCCTTCATCATTTTCCAAATATTTCTGCAGATATTCTTTGAAATTCTCTATTCTAGAGGAAAAACCAACAATACTTTGGGCAAACACCCAAATTTCTTGAATTATATCAACCCTTTTTTTTATGGTATCACCAACATATTTTCTTACGGTCTGCAATAAACTTGATGACCTTTGCATTTTTTATTTCTTTCGAGGATCTCCTCCAATTCAAGTATAGGTTGCATAGAACTTAAAGGTTCTGGAAACAATGATGTTGGTACCAAAACAACTTCTAATTCTTTTACCCTTTTCTTTAGTTCTAAATTCTCTATTTCCATTTTGTCAATTGATTGTTTTAATGGATCTCCAGTAGCCCCATGAAAGTCTGCAATTTTAGATGTTTCTACTTCATCCAAGTCAATCGAAGATTTCCATCGTTCAAATGACTTCTTATTATTGGTATTAAATTTTTATAGAAATATTTTTTGGGTGTCATGATTGTAAGCCGCATGGTGCAGAGTGACAGATTCTTCTTCAAATATCTTATGATCCTAAGTCATAATGGCATCAACTATTTCTCTCCTCTCTAACAACCTTTGTGCAGAACAGTCATGTTCTTCAATGATCTCGTCCATGTCCATCACACATGGAATTTCCTAGACTTCTGATGTGTTTATTTCCACTGATGATACATTTCTTTTTCCTTTTATAGGAGTGTAAAAATGATTAACAAAATGATTGACAACTCCCCAAAACTAGGGATTAAGTATGGATGGTTCCAACTAGCCACATGTCACTCTAGGAAGTACCCCCAAGTACCTTGGCATGCACTCTAAGGTTGATATTCCTTTAACATAAGCTAAGGTAAAGGAACCTTGGGTTACAATAAAATAATATATTTCTTTGGCCCCTTTGAGCCCTCTTAATCCACCCTCTCATTCCTCTCTCATGGTATAATAGCCCCCCATTGTTTTTTCCCCCTTCATTTGCATCAAGTGATGTATTTTTATTAATGGTTTTGATGTACATATTTACAGTGCTTGGCCCTCACCCAAATTGTTCAGTTCTAATCCTTCATCATGTATATACTTTTACATTACATTTATGGGGATCAAAACTAGAGTGTTACACCCAAAACCATTTGTTTGAACCACTAGAAGACCATGTTGACGGGTGTAAGTGACACACTGCCAATTCGAAGGATAGATCCGGACCGAGGTTGTCTAATTAACCCAAGCCGTTTTGTATGATCGATCCTGACGGGTTTAATGGCTCTATTAGCCAACTAGGTTCCTAAAACAAAGAAAGGAAATAAACTACTCTAAATCTATAACTATGATACTGTGTACATGAATTTAATTATTTACAAGTTTTAAAACAGAAACATAAATATGAATATGTGATTATGAATAGAGTATTTACAAATTGCAAGTTTTGGTGGATGTCTTTCAAAATCAATGTTTTTGCAAGAGTTTATCAAGTAGATAAAGAAAGCACATATGTTTTATATTTTTTGTTTAATAGTTTAAAAACTAAGAACTCAGAAAGATACTAATAAAACATAATTTGAAACAAGAATAGAATAACCATCACAACTAATTTAAACGGTCTTATTTCATTAATAAATAAACTAATAATAGAAATAGAATACGAATAAAACTAACCTGAGATTAGTCATATAATGTGTTTATATCCCTGCACAATTCAAACTTCCAGCTATCTTGCCTATGAGAGAAACTTGTAACGGGTTTGTGCTAACATTCCCTAGAATAAACTCAAGGTATTTTTGGAGCAAGGATATAAGAGCAGAGTGATAAACATATAGATCCGGTGACCTTGAAATGATGAATGCTTATAGTAAAAGAAATTTAATATGAATCATTTATATAATACATCACTTAACATCAAGCATAAATCAATGATATTATAATGAAATAACGATCAATCCCACAAATATAATATATGAATGTGAAATTCTGAGACATAATTTAAAGTGTTGAATAAAATTAAATGTTATATGCAAATAAGACTGGGTGGCATATTAATATTCCATAATGTAAAGAGCCAAAACCAAAATGTGTGAGTGTCACATTTGAATTAAATCAGTGTGAACAACTTGTCCATTCACAATCTTAAGTATGTTCATAATATGTTCCAATAAAAGATGATCCTTTCACTAAAAGAGTGAATAGTATTTAAAGTAACCTGGGATACAAATATTCATATCTCACAGGATATAGTTGAGTCTCCCAAAATCAAGTAATATTAAAAAAATAGTGAATTGGAAACCACTGGTACAAGAGTTGGTTTGTTCAAAGTTAAACCAAGTTTTATAAAACATAAAAGGAGAAACTACTGAACATTTAAGCGTATAATTGAAAATATTTACTCCAAGAAATCAACAACACAATCTTCCATTTCCTGAGAATAGCAAAACCAATTTAATATATTAGAAAACAACTACTAATTATTAATTATTAACAAGACTAACGAGCTACAAAATCATAGATTACGTAGCTAGTTATACAACAAATGAAATCAAAAATTCAAATCTACTTATTTAGACTTAAATAACATAAATAAATCGATCAAAATTAGCCAAGGCGGTCGGATAGTTGAGTTAATAATTTCTTTGACAGCGATTGTATTCTTAATGATTATATTTCTAGCCCTCTTGATTCATTTATTCTCCCTCTCTATATGTGACTTGAGATAAAGATTCTCTTGTTTCAACATATTGTTTTGAGTAGTCAAGGTTCTAATTTGGGATTGTAAGAGAGGAACATTGGTATAGTAGTGTTCTACCCAATCGAGACAGTTATCACAGTGTACCGAGGAGATGGCAGATCGACGCGAGACACAGTCCACAAGGGGTTCTTCAGTATTACCTGTTGTTTGTTCCAAATCGTGGCCGATACTCGAAAATCCCTTTTTACCCTTACGAAATGGGGGTAAATTGTTCACGGAATCATATGGTTCAACATGGGTGATAACCTCCCTCCTGGAACAATGACCTTTTGGATCTTCTCGAGCTAAGAAATCCTTTATCTCATGATCTGAACCCTCATCGATCTTGATCGGATCGATCGAGCTCAGATGATTTTGGTTTCTTAGTTTTCTAGAGATTAGACAGTTGACATTCTTATTCTTGAAATTCAAATCTATGCATTGTTGTTTCCTTCCTTTACAAATTTTCTTGACATCAGATTTAACATTAATGTTCAAACTAGCATCGTTCTCAGGCACATGAGGATCATTTCCCTTCAATTCATCAGACACTTTCTTTGGATATATTGCAGGTGAAAACCTACACAAGAATCCTTTATCTAGAGGGGTTTTATCATTAAACTCTAGCTCATCAATTGAATTAGTGACTTTCCAACCAGCTGTTAGAGTTGGGTTAATAATTAGAAAGTAGGGTGGTTGCTTGGGAAGTTGAAATTTCTCACGTAAAAGGTCTCCCAACTGTCACCTATGTTCAATAGATGATACACCAATAATATTTTAACAAGTCCATGGTGAACGGGCTCGAATTGATACCTTGTTGTTTGTAACACTTGGACATCTTGTAGGGACTCATCAATAGGTAAAAAGGAATATCCAAATTGACCTATAGAAATTCGCCGTAGCGGATGGTATAGAAAACTGACCCGTGTCGACCTTACATAACAAATTGGCTAGAGTCGCGGTGGAGCTATGCTATCTAGGTTTTAGATGGGCTGCTTTTTATACAACGGGTGGTTTTGGTCATAAACAAATACGGGACCTCTTCTATTAAGATTTTTAAACCATCTGCTTGAGTAGGGAGCCATGTTTATTTTATCTCATGAAAATCCTCATCAATTCAATTGTATGTCTCAGCTACGGAAATCGATCAAAAGTTTGTGCAAAAGATTTTGCAACATGGAGATTATAACCTCAAATTTCTTGAGGAATATATCCCATCCATGATCTTTTAGGTCATCAATAACATCGTCATGGGATAGTAAGGCTTGGCATATGTTCGGATATATACGAATGATGAGTGCCATGACCATTGTGAAGGATACAACAAAATCCTTTCGAGCACAGATTCCCTACGACAACGAAGCAGTGCAGGCAGTGGAAGCATGAAAATGGAGCACGAAGAATATCACTTTCGGTGGGAGAAATAGAACTGAAACTGAAGGTTCATTGGTGCCATATCTCGCAATGAGTGTTGAAACTATAGAGTACAAAAACCTATGCAAATAATGAATAGCTTCATTAATGTTTTGAGCCGGTAAGGTAAGGTGAAAATGCAAGTACAACATGTCTGTACTCATTGGCATGAATTTTGATATGACCACTAAACTTATGAGAAGAATATCAATAATTAAACAAGGTTCTTCATGTATCAAAACAATTCAAAAATGAACTATCGAACCATTCAATTCATAACCATGTAAAACAAAAGTTTGATAATGGTTAATCAACCATTTCATAGGTTGAATTTTAATCATATATGGGTGGATTTTAAAATAGAATTTCTAAGTTAAAATATTACAAGCCAAACCCAATTTTTGTTTTAAATTCATTGTTGGAAGATGGTTGTTGTCATTAATCATCAACCCTAGTCATGGGTTTTGGATCATAAGATTGATGTATTTGGACATGAAGGGCAATGCATCAGATAAAAACATATGGATGGATAGTATACATGTTGTATTGAGAACAAACATCAATATAGCATAAACCTGGGAAGCTCTGTGAAAAGAGATAATTTAGGATATTAAGCCTCTTGGGGGGCACTTAAAAGTGTTCAATTACAATATGATTCAGAATGAAAATGTCTACTTGGTATATAGGAGACTAGGAACAATTACAACTAATGGCCTAGGTAGACATAAATAAAATAACATTGTCTAATTAGGGTTGGCAAAGTAGGCATGATAAAATAACGTACCCCAATCTAATACTGAGTGGGGTTGTGACCCAATGGCTAGAGCTTAACATGCCCCTCCCCTTGAGACAGTGTTGTCTGCTTCCTGGTTAGTATAAAGACTCCTTCCCAAATTGGAATCCTTGTTTGGTAGTTTCCATGTTCACCAATGAGATACTCTAAAATGGATCCTATTCCTCCCAGGTTAGGCAGATTCTTGTATTGATTGATGGTTTTGGGGCTCCAATGGATTTTTCCTTCCTAGGTGAAGTTAAATGATATGGTTTGAGGCTGGGATCTTGTAAGCTATAGCCGTATGAAACATGGGTAGGTGTACTGGAAGTGAGAGATCTGGGCCTCAATTTGTATGCCATAGTACCAATCTTTTGTAATACCTTATAAAGGCCATGAGTACTTTGGTGATAATTTTATTATCCTTCTTGGCTTTGCTTGAGGGACATCATTTGGTTGTAGTCTTAAAATACCAATCCCTACTTCAAAGCTTCTTTCCTCACATTGATGCTTTCCTTACATTTGTTTCATGTGATTATTTTTCATGGTCAGGTTGTCCTTTAAAGATTTGGAGAACTTGTTGTTGATTCTCTACGAGTGATCTTCCTTTGCTTAGACAGATTTTTTTTTATTTTAGAGAAGTAGTGATGGAGGAGGGTGGTATCTATAAAAAGTCACCATAAATGGTGTCATTTTGTGCGGTATAGAAAGGAAGTGTTATACCACCACATAGGGTAACCATTTGAACCATTGTGTTTGTTTGCTCCAGGAGACAAACAACGAAGGTATCCTTCAAGGAAATTTGTTCACTATCTTGGTTTGTCCATCAGATTGAGGAGGATGATAGGTGAGCTATGAGCAATTTGAGTACCCAAACAAGAAAATAATTATGTCCAAAATGTCGATTGAGATGGGATCTCTGTCACTTTCCTGATGTCTTTGGAGCTGCCATGTAGCTTTTTAATTTGTCTCCACATGAATGCGGTGTGGCTGTACTTGCTTTGAAGGGATGAGAGAGGTGCACAAAAGTGTGCGTGCCGAATGGAGTCTATCAACAATCACCATTGTACTATTTCCTTGAGACTTTTGGTAACCTGTGATGAGGAAATCCATGAGCCTCCTCCCGCAGCTAACTTGGGATGGCTAATGGTTGCAATGAACTGGGGTGATAATTGTTTCCACCTTATTTTGTTGTAAAATGAAACGTGCCACAAACCTTTGAACATGTTTTAAGGCCATCAAAAAAGTCCTTCTGGCTGGTAGGTTTCATGAAATCCCAGTGCCCTCCTCGGAAGGGTGTTACCAATTCAATTGTTTCTTTGTTTGAGTTAGGAGTTCTTACATAAATATAATACACAACACCATAGTGAATCATTTTCCATGTAAATGCTAACTCGATGCACGGAATGTCTTTACAACAAGGAGTCCACACTTTTCCGTCATTGCATTCATCCACTTGCTTCTATTATCCAATGGGGTTGGATGATACGAGATATCAACATCTTCATCCTTTCTTGAGGTATACTACAACATTACATAGGCGATTTCAAAATCATAGCTTAATATCTTGGTTACCATTTTTGTTGTTCTTATGAAATGGATCTTAGTTCTGAGAGAGGTATTTAAGACTATCATGATCTGTTTTGTGTACCCAGAGAAGTGCTGCCTACCTATTAGAGTGGGGGCGCCATTTCTTCAATGCAGTATTGCCATCATTTCTTTCTCATAAATAGGTTTGTAGATCCTTTCCCTTGATGGTGTTTCCGAAGATAAAGGGCTTCTTCTGTGGGATGCTTTAATTCCATTTCCGGCATCATTCCATAATAAATATTTTAGTCTGGAGTGGTCAAGGCAGACTTTACACATCACCTGCTACAAAGTTGTTCCAAAGCTGGTTACCTCTGGAGTCAGAAAAATGCATTATTCTTAGTTAGTGTTTACTTCAAGGTGCTTCTATTCTTAGAACAAACTTACTTGGTAGTAACCTGTCAAACCAAAATCCTCAAGATTCTTTAATGTTTTGGGAATGACCAGTCCATCATGGCCTTAATCTTGTTAGGTCATGAGATCTAATATGACCAAATACTCCTCCTTGGATGGTTGGAATATAGTTAGTTGCTTTACCTGTATGTATATCATGATTAGTCAAGACTTGCTATAGATTAGTATATCATCAAAAATACTTCTTTATTTGAAAGAGCAGAAAATAGGTCTATGCTTGAATGTGGAAGATTTTGAAAATGAAAATAAAAATTCATAATAGCCTATGAGTTCAGATGTGTTTGGATATTCTTTCTAATCTGATGATACACTGAGCGAAGATCCAATTTTGTGAAATAGATTGCTCCACATAGTTCATCTAAAAATTCATCCAATGGTGGGAATGGGAAGCTTATCTTTAATGAAGTCTTGTTAGAATCTCTAAATGGACACACTCACATGCATGAAACTATCTTTCTTGAATACCATTACCAAATTTGATAAGAACTTTGGCTAGGTTATAATAATACCCAGACTCAACATTCTTCAACCATGCTCCAATTTCACTCTTAAAGAGTAAGGGTATCTGTGATGTTAGTGGGCAGCTCAGATTAGGTGTGATTCAGCAGTCCTTGATTTAGTGCGTTGGGAGACCTTTGGGAATATCTTCGTACTTTGGAATGCTTATCAGTCCTTTGGAATCTTGGGAATGAATGGCTTAGTCTTTGAGACATCTGGTATGACATGGTTATTTTGTGTGTGATTGCTTGTACCAATAATTTTGTCGTACCATTGGGTTTATCCTTATGCAGAGACTGCAGTATGTCTTGAACTCAATTTCTTTTCCTTCCAATGAAAATTTCATGAAAAGTTATTGAAATTAAAGTATGTTCCTAATGATTTAACCATTGGATTCCTATTACCCATACGACCATGGGTATAGCAATCCATTGGACTATTCATTACATATTCCCCATAGTAAGATTGATCTTATTTCCATTTCACAGTGAGTAATTGATAGTTCCTCCATGCAATCATTACTTGAAACTACAGTTGCTAGAAGCAATTGAGATCTTTGTGGCTGTTCTGGTGAATGAAATTATGAGTACTACCGAATCAATTAGGACTATTACCTTTTTCTTTTGATGTATCCAGTGAGGGTTTGGGAGTTATGAATTCGATGACATTTCTGATATAGGTAGGGTCAACTCTTCAGACTGAAATTGCTTCTCTGGTTTCATCTTGAGATGGCTCTTGTTCTTCTTCTTCTTCCTCTTCACAATCTATGTAGAATGTTCTTCTCTTGCGCCACCTATACTTGTCTGAATTAAAGAGTATAAAACCTTTGCTTTCTTTCCCCTTGAATTATTTGGGGGTCAGCCTTATGGGTTGAGGGTGTTTTTGGAGAAGAACATTCTCTCTATAGATGTTAGGATAGGTCCTTCTAGTAGCCATACATGTTTTTACTTTCAACATTTCTTACCTTAAATGCATTTCTCCAATGATTTGGGTTTTAAAGAGAACCTCTGAATGTTATCTGAAGTTCCTAGATACATCAATCAAGTCTCATCTGGAATATCAGTTACCTTTTATATTCGATCTTTGGAGTTCTCAATGTATACGACAATAGAACTTTGCTTGGGATTTATCAATTGGCTAAAGAAGGTATTATGTTCCTCATGAGTGTGCTATCATTTCTTCAGAAAATTGTCCAAGTGGCCAGGTGATTTTTTTGAGAATAAGCCATGATACCAAACAAGTGATTAGGTTCTAAATATAAAAGCAATTGTTACCTTTTGTGTATGTGGCACATTATGAGTCTAACAGGTGCTCCATGTAGAGTATCCATGTGATTGGATTCTTCAAACTTCCTCTTATCAATCTTAGGAAAGTGGTTGGTCTTTAAACCAAGTTGGAGTTTCTCATTCTTAGGTGCCTTCTTATCCTCATCGGCATGAATTTCATGGGATGCATTTTCACTTTTAGTGTCCTCTCTGTTAGGAAATTTTCCAATACTTCCATAATCTGCCTTCGTAGATCCATCTTAGTATCCAACTTAGCTTCTATTGAATGTAAACTTAGCTTCTATTGAATCCATAACCTTAGCTTCCATTGGAATCCAATCTTCTTTTTTAGTTCATTTTATGTCCCTCGCATTTCTTCACCTTCATAAAGGTCCAAGTAGGATTTTCCACAGAATATTTGGTGTAGAAGTTCCTTTTGGGTGGCATGTTTGCCAAGTATCACTTGAATCTTGATTTTGAGGCAGATACGCTAGACAATATTTATTCTATTTCATCTCCCAAGATTCCCATGCAGGTATGAAACTTTATTTTAGGTGGATTCTCTAATATTTCTTCTCTGAAATTACACAGGTATGATCAAAATTAGATGTCATTAACTTCCTACAACTTACCCAGATTTTACCTTTCGGAGATCTCCTTGTATAGAATGCCTAGAATGAATTGATGTAAAGTTTGAAACTCACACCCAAAATACTATAGACTATCCACAATCCAGTACGTATTCCATAATTTGGGATATGAAGTTATGATTGTTTGCCTGGAACACCTTCTGAGACTAGTCAATGGGACTTTTCAGGATACCCTATCTTACACAAGGTGTATACAAATTTATATTGACCCAGAAGCTGAACTTTACCACAGATGCCTTACTAATTTCCAAGAATACCCTCCAGATTTCAGGTTCTGATATTGAAAATTTTTTGTAAGCAATTCCACAATGACTGTTTCAGGGATGATTCAGACCCTATCTTGTATAGGATGTAACTCCGAAATTATAAGGCCTCAAGGTTAATTGCAGACAAAATGTACCCTTGATCCGTATACTAAATACCCTCCCAAGTGGTTCCTTCTGAAACATTGTAGAAAAAAGTTATAGAAAAAATTCCACGGTGTCTAGGATGTATTGAAACCAAGACAGGCTCGTTACCATATGTTAAGAACAAACATCAATATAGCATGGAAACCTCGGAAAGGTACTCAACGCCTTGAAAAGAGATGATTTCAGATGTGAAAGCCTCTTCATGGGGGAAAACTCCTTTTACCCCCTTAAATGTTCAAGTCCAACATTATTCAAAATGAAATATGTCTCCTTATATATAGGAGACTAGGTATAATTACAACTAATGTGAGCCGACATGTCATCAAAATAACGTACTAATCCTAATATGCCCCAATTAAGGGTTAATGACCCAATATTAGGACAACATGTTGTTTCCGATTGGTGTGTGGCACTCGTGGATCCTCGTGGTTTAGGAGAAATGAATTTTGAAGATAACAAAGTGAATTGAAGAGGAAGTACATGTGAGTAGAGATAATTAAAGAAAATAATTACAAAATGAGAGAGTGTCAGGTCGGCCCTAAAGTTAAAAGGAAGTGACATAATGGGTATAAATAAATATCATTATACATTCATTTTATACACAGAGTCAAATTTGAAATCAGAGTAAGAGAAATGGGGATCAGGGAGGATGAAGTCTTTTTGGTGATGTTCACAAAAGGTATGTTATTTAAGGTCATCTTACCATTTTCGGTATAACTTTTTTTATATACTGATTCAGATGGTGAAATTGCATGGTATTGAGAATAGGGTACCTTTGGTAAAATTTTCAACTCTTTATTGTATATAATTATGGAGATACACTCTTGTGGAAGATAGAGGGTTTTGACCAGGTCAGAAATGATCAATAAACGGTGTTCCGGGTGAAACAATCATAACGTCTTCATAGAATCCAAATTTAGTGAGAACAATTTCATTGCAAAGTCACAGGACTTTAGTTTATTGTGTACCAAGTTTAGTCACAGTGAAGTACATGTAGGCCCTGAAGATAATTAAAGAAAATAATTACAAAATAAGAAAGTGTCAGGTCGGCCCTAATGTTAAAAGGAAGTGACATAAATGGTATAAATAAATATCATTATACATTCATTTTATACACAAGTCAAATTTTAGAGGAAATCAGAAGTAAAGAAGGCAGGATATCAAGGGAGGATGAAGTCTTTTGGTGATGTGTTCTAAGGTATGTTATTTTAAGGTCATCTTACCATTTTCGCTATAACTTTTTCTTCTAGAACGATTCAGATGGTGAAATTGCTATGGCATTGAGAAGACATATCAAGGTACCTTTGGTAAAATTTTCAGCTCTTTATTTGCTATAATTATGGAGATACACTCTGTGGAAGATAGGGTTTTTGACCAGTCCCGAAGCTAGTCAATAAACAGGTGTTCCGGGTAAAACAATCATAACGTCTTCATAGAGAATCCAAATTAAGTGGGAAAAATTTCATTGCAAAGAGTACAGACTTTAGTTTATTGTGTGCAAGTTTCAGAATCTGATGTTAAATATTGAGAGCGGGGCATTTTGTACAAGTTCAGTCTCTTGAATAAACCATAATTGAACAAGGTCTACCATTCTCTCTATAAATTATTTTTGGGGAGGATTCAAGGAGTGAAAAATGGAGAAGTTTCAGAGAATAAATTAAGTAATATTATATACAGGATCAGAGTATTCCAATAATTGAATAATTGCAGAAATTGAAGAAGTCTCAGGAAGCATTATCAGGTTCTATGTGATGGTTGGTTGATGGTGATGATTTAATGTAAAGTTTTATTATCTCTCATATATTCTTGGGTGGAAGGAAG
>SNQJ01S0019095.1:82616-103121 GCA_010110895.2 Picea sitchensis
ATCAAAGTCTTTGAGAATAAATTAATGTAATATACCGAGCAACTCTCTTTGAGTCTCAAAAATAATAATGAGTCTTTAAATACAAAAGTAAATGTCTTTAAAGGAAATAAAAATGCATTCACCCTTCGAAGAGGACTGGGATTGGCTCCCGCAAACCATAAAATGAAAATACCTAGAAGATGAAAGAAGGACAACCAAGAATCAACCTAAATCCCACAGAATACCGATAAGACAAAGGTAAGATGACAAATGATTGTAGTAGAAAATGGACTGAAGAAAAACTGAAAGGATAGAGTTTATGTTCGACTCGCTGTAATGGAGAAAATATCATCTTTTACTTGCTTGCGACTGGCTCCTTTATAGGTACATGTTGTTGTTGAGGCAACACAACTGCTCTAATTGTTTCCTGATGTTATGGTTCAGTAACTTCGATTAATTCCTTGTTCAACCATTCCTCATTGTATTCTCTTAAAGGTGCCATTGTAATTTCATGTTTAGTTTTAATCTCAAACAGATGGCTTTCAAATTCCCTTAAATATATCTTTGATTGATGCAATGTGTCATCCACCTTGTCATTTATGTTGATATACTGAACTAACCATCTTTCAACTTCATCCTCAGAAAATTCTATGGTTTCAGTAAATTCATTAGCCCAAGAAACTTTTAGTGCTTTAAGTTGTCCCATTAAAGATTCTTTGGTTGAGATCATTGTATCCATAAATAAATTAGGACCGTTTAATTCCTTGGTAAGACTAACAAGTTTAATAAATAGATCACTCTTTCTATTCCTTAGGGCCTTGATTTCATTTATCATTTCTATTAACTCTTTAATTCTCCTTAACCAACATGCATTAATATGCTTCATACGGTAAGGCGGAGGAAGTTTATGTTCCTTTCTCCGAGCTTCATTTAAACTTGAGACTTTGGCCGAAAATGTGTTTACTTCCTTGAAAAATCCTTCATCATTTTCCAAATATTTCTGCAGATATTCTTTGAAATTCTCTATTCTAGAGGAAAAACCAACAATACTTTGGGCAAACACCCAAATTTCTTGAATTATATCAACCCTTTTTTTTATGGTATCACCAACATATTTTCTTACGGTCTGCAATAAACTTGATGACCTTTGCATTTTTTATTTCTTTCGAGGATCTCCTCCAATTCAAGTATAGGTTGCATAGAACTTAAAGGTTCTGGAAACAATGATGTTGGTACCAAAACAACTTCTAATTCTTTTACCCTTTTCTTTAGTTCTAAATTCTCTATTTCCATTTTGTCAATTGATTGTTTTAATGGATCTCCAGTAGCCCCATGAAAGTCTGCAATTTTAGATGTTTCTACTTCATCCAAGTCAATCGAAGATTTCCATCGTTCAAATGACTTCTTATTATTGGTATTAAATTTTTATAGAAATATTTTTTGGGTGTCATGATTGTAAGCCGCATGGTGCAGAGTGACAGATTCTTCTTCAAATATCTTATGATCCTAAGTCATAATGGCATCAACTATTTCTCTCCTCTCTAACAACCTTTGTGCAGAACAGTCATGTTCTTCAATGATCTCGTCCATGTCCATCACACATGGAATTTCCTAGACTTCTGATGTGTTTATTTCCACTGATGATACATTTCTTTTTCCTTTTATAGGAGTGTAAAAATGATTAACAAAATGATTGACAACTCCCCAAAACTAGGGATTAAGTATGGATGGTTCCAACTAGCCACATGTCACTCTAGGAAGTACCCCCAAGTACCTTGGCATGCACTCTAAGGTTGATATTCCTTTAACATAAGCTAAGGTAAAGGAACCTTGGGTTACAATAAAATAATATATTTCTTTGGCCCCTTTGAGCCCTCTTAATCCACCCTCTCATTCCTCTCTCATGGTATAATAGCCCCCCATTGTTTTTTCCCCCTTCATTTGCATCAAGTGATGTATTTTTATTAATGGTTTTGATGTACATATTTACAGTGCTTGGCCCTCACCCAAATTGTTCAGTTCTAATCCTTCATCATGTATATACTTTTACATTACATTTATGGGGATCAAAACTAGAGTGTTACACCCAAAACCATTTGTTTGAACCACTAGAAGACCATGTTGACGGGTGTAAGTGACACACTGCCAATTCGAAGGATAGATCCGGACCGAGGTTGTCTAATTAACCCAAGCCGTTTTGTATGATCGATCCTGACGGGTTTAATGGCTCTATTAGCCAACTAGGTTCCTAAAACAAAGAAAGGAAATAAACTACTCTAAATCTATAACTATGATACTGTGTACATGAATTTAATTATTTACAAGTTTTAAAACAGAAACATAAATATGAATATGTGATTATGAATAGAGTATTTACAAATTGCAAGTTTTGGTGGATGTCTTTCAAAATCAATGTTTTTGCAAGAGTTTATCAAGTAGATAAAGAAAGCACATATGTTTTATATTTTTTGTTTAATAGTTTAAAAACTAAGAACTCAGAAAGATACTAATAAAACATAATTTGAAACAAGAATAGAATAACCATCACAACTAATTTAAACGGTCTTATTTCATTAATAAATAAACTAATAATAGAAATAGAATACGAATAAAACTAACCTGAGATTAGTCATATAATGTGTTTATATCCCTGCACAATTCAAACTTCCAGCTATCTTGCCTATGAGAGAAACTTGTAACGGGTTTGTGCTAACATTCCCTAGAATAAACTCAAGGTATTTTTGGAGCAAGGATATAAGAGCAGAGTGATAAACATATAGATCCGGTGACCTTGAAATGATGAATGCTTATAGTAAAAGAAATTTAATATGAATCATTTATATAATACATCACTTAACATCAAGCATAAATCAATGATATTATAATGAAATAACGATCACAAATATAATATATGAACAACAAATTACAGACATAATTTAAAGTGTTGAATAAAATGAAATATTATATGCAAATAAGACTAAAGTTGTATAACATATTAATATTCCATAATATAAGAGGCAAAACCAAAATGTGACAGTGTCACACTGGTCTAAATCCGAGGTGTGAACAACTTGTCCGTACAATCTTGGGAATTACATGTCCATAATGCGTTCAAATCAAAGATGTCCTCACTGACAAGAGTGAACAGTATTTAAAGTAATTTAGGATCCAAATGCTCATATCACACAAGATAGAGTTGAATCTCCCAAAATCAAGTAATATTACAAAAATAGTGATCTGGAAATCACGCATACAATAGTTGGTTTGTTCAAAATTAAACCAAGTTTTATAAAACATAAAAAAGGAGGGACCACTGATCATTTAACTGTATAATTGAAATTATTTACTCCAAGAAATCAACAACACAATCTTCCATTTCCCGAGAATAGCAAAACCAATTTAATATATTAGAAAAACAACTACTAATTATTAATTATTATTGAAAAGACACTGGCTACAAAATCATAGATTCTGTAGCTAGTCTTATTTTTAGCAAATGAAATCAAAATTCAAATCTACTTATTTCGACTTAGATAACAGAAATGAAAATAAAATCATTTTATCATTAAAAATTAGCCAAAGACGGATCAGACAATTCAGAGTTAATAATTTCTTTGACACTGGTCGTATTCTTAATGATTATATTTCCAGCCCTCTTGATTCATTTATTTTCCCTCTCTGTATGTTCCTTGAGATCAAGGTTCTTTTGTTTCAACAGGTCATTCTGAGCAGTCAAGGTTCTAATTCAGGCTTGTAAGAGAGGAACATCAGTATAGTAATGCTCTACCCAATCGAGGCAGCTATCATAGTGTACCGGGGAGACGGAAGATCGGCGCAGGGCACAGTCGACCAGGGGTGCTTCAATCTTACATGTTCTTTGTTCCAGATCGTGCCCGATACCTGTAAATCCTTCTTTACCCTTAAGAGACGGGGGTAAATTGGTCACGAAATCATATGGTTCAACATGGGTGATAACCTCCCTCCTGGAACACTGATTTTTTGGGTCTTCTCAAGCCAAGAATCCTCTATCTCATGATCTGAACCCTCATCGATCTTGATCGGATCGATCGAGCTCAGATGATTTCGATTTCTTAGTTTTCTAGAGATTAGACAGTTGACATTCTTATTCTTGAAATTCAAATCTATGCATTGTTGTTTCCTTCCTTTACAAAGTTTCTTGACATCAGATTTAACATTAACGTTTAAACTAGCATCATTCACGGGCACATGAGGATCATTTCCCTTTAATTCGACACTCACTTGTTCCAGAGATCTTGCAGGTGAAAACCTACACAAGAATCCTTTATCTAGAGGGGTTTTATCATTAAACTCTAGCTCATCAATTGAATTAACGAACTGACTTTCAACCACTGGCCTGTTCGAGTTAGGGTTTGTAATTAGAAGAGGGTTGGTTGTAGGGTCAGCCTGGGTGAAGCCATTTCTCATCAAAAAGGTCTCCCAACTGTCACATATGTTCGACAGATGATACACCAATAATATTTTAACAAGTCCATGGTGAAATAGGCTCGAATTGATACCCTGTCGCTTGTAACACTTGGACATCTTGTAGAGACTCATCAATAGGTAAAAGGGAATATCTAAATCGAAACCTATGAAATTCATAAGCAAACGGATATGGTATAGAAAAACTAGCCCGTATCGACCTTCCCACATAACAAATTGCTTCAAAATTAACAGTAGACTATGCTATCTAGGTTTTAACAGAGCGATAGGAATACCTTTTATACAACGGGTGGTTTTTCAGGAGGTCATAAACAAACTCCACAGGACCTCTTCTATTCTGGAATTTTTAAACCATCTCTTGCCCTTTGATGGGAGCCATGTTTATTTTATCATGAAATCCTCTGTCAATTCCAATTGTATGTCTCCAATCTTGGCTCTGAAATCGTCAAAGGTTTGTGCAAAAGATTTTGCAACCTGGAGATTATAACCCTCAAACTTCTTGAGGAATATATCCCATCCATGATCTTTTAGGTCATCAACAGCATCGTCATGGGATAGTAAGGCTTGGCATATGTTCGGATATATACGAATGATGAGTGCCATGACCATTGTGATAAGGATGCAACAAAAATCACTCGAAATAGCTTTAGATTCCCTACGTGCAAGCAACAGAAACAGGTCTGAACGGAGAGTGGAAGCATGAAAATAGCAGAGCCTGGGGGCTATCATAACTCAGATAGGAGAAATAGTGAGAACGAAAACTAGAGGGTTCATTGAATTCCTTACCATATCTCGCAATGAGTGCCAAAACCTACAGAGTACAAAACCCTATGCAAATAATGAATAGCTTCATTAATGTTTTGAGCCAGCAAGGTAAGGTGAAAATGCAAGTACAACATGTCTGTACTCATTGGCATGAATTTTGATATGACCACTAAACTTATGAGAAGAATATCAATAATTAAACAAGGTTCTTCATGTATCAAAACAATTCAAAAATGAACTATCGAACCATTGAATTCATAACAACCATATTAAAACAAAAATTTGATAATGGATTAATCAACCATTTCATAGGATTTGAATTTTAATCATATATGGGTGGATTTTAAAATAGAATTTCTAAGTTAAAATATTATTAAACCAAGCCAAAGTTTATGTTTTAAATTCATTGTTGGAAGATTGGTTGTTGTCATTAATGTCAACCCTAGTCATGGGTTTTGGATCGCAAGATTGATGAAGGTATTTGGACATGAAGGGCAATGCACATGCAGATAAAACACCCATGGATGGATAGTATACATCATGTTGTGTTAAGAACCAAACATCAATATAGCATAGAAAAACCTCAGGAAAAGTACTCAACGCCTTGAAAAAGCAGCATGTAGAAAAGAGATAATTTGGATAATGGCTATCTTGAGGGGGCAACCTCCTTTTACCCCATAAATGTTCAAGTCGAGATGATTCAAAATGAAAATGTCTGCTTGGTATATATAGGAGGCAAGGTATAATTACAACTAATGGCTAAAGTGAGCCTTAAATAAAATAACATTACTAATCTAATATATGCCCCAGTGGGTTAAATAAGGTAGTAGGCATAAATAAAATAGCATTACTAATCAATATGCCCCAGTGGGGTTAATGACCCGATATTAGAGCTTAACATGCCTCTCTCCTTGAGACAAGTGTTGTATGCGCACTTGAGTAACTCTAGATGTACATTCAAAGACTCATCTTCCCAGTGGAATCTTAATTTGGTAGTTTCCTCCGTTTAATGAGATACTCTAAAGTGGATATATTCCTCGTTAGTAGAATTCTTGTGTCGATGAATTGATGTCTTTGGGCTCCAATATGATTTTCCTTCCTCGTCAAGTTAAGGAAATATAGTTTTGGTAGGATCTTTATGCCTATAACCTTTTAATGAGCATGGAAAAGCAGGTGTACTTTCGTGGGAAATCTTGGCGGCTCCAATTTATGCCATAGTACCAATCTTTTGTAATACCTTATAAGGTCCATAGTAATTTGGTGATGATTTGTATAGCCTAACTTGGCTTGCTTGAGGGACATCTGTTTGTATGGTTGTAGTCTTAAAAATACCCAATCCCCTACTTCAAACTTCTTTCACTCGATGATGCTCTGCTTGTTGTTTCATGCGATTTTGTGCCATGATCGGAGGGTTGTCCTTTAAGATTTGGAGAACTTGTTGTTGATTCGATGTGATCTTCCTTTGCTTGAACCTTAGATTTTCTTTTAGAAAATAAGTGGCGGAAGAATCCATAAAGTGCACCATAAATGAATTGTCATTTTGTTGCGATTATGAAAGGAAGTGTTATACCACCATTACGCCCAGGGTAACCATTTGAACCATTGTTTTGTTTATCATAGACAAAGCAGCGAAGGTATCCTTCAGTTGTTCACTATCTTGGTTTTTCCATGATATTGAGGATGATATGATGGCAGGCCTATGAGCCAATTTAGTACCCAAACAAGAAAATAATTATGTCCAAAATGTCCGATTGAAGATGGGATCTCATCACTTACAATAATCTTTGAACGCCATGTAACTTCGGTATCTCCATGAATGCGGTGGCAGCAGTACTAGCTTTGAAGGGATGAGAGTGCACAAGTGTCAGCGTGCTTGGTCGATCTATCAACAATCACCATGATGACCTTATTTCCTTAGGACTTTGGTAACCCTGTGTTGAAGTCCATGGAAACCTCCTCCAAGCAGCTAACTTGGGATGGCTAATGGTTGCAATAGACACGGGGGTGATAATTGTTTCCACCTTATTTTGTTGGCAAACCAAACGTTATACAAACCTTTGAACATCATTTTTAAGGCCATCCCAAAAAATCCTTCTTGACTCTATGGTAGGGTTTTCAAAAATCCCGAGTGCCCTACTTGTGGAGAGGGTAATGTCGAATTCCAATAGTACCTTTTGTTTTGAGTTGGGAGTTCTTACATAAATATAAGCGATCTTTGTACCATAGTGAATCATTTTCCATGTAAATGTGCTCACGATGCGAGATGCGTCTTTCTTGACCTTTTGAATGAGAGTCCCCACTTTTCCGTCATTCTTCCATTCATCCCTTGCTTCTATTATCGATGGGTTGGATGATCGAGATATACTGAGAGAAAGGCCTCAACATCTTCATCCTTTCTTGAGAGTGCATCTTCCACAACATTTACTTCCCACATAGTGATTTCAAAATCCTTAACCCAATATCTTGGTTACCCATTTTTGTTGTTCTTCGGCAGATCTTAGTTCGAAGTATTTAAGACTATCATGATCTGTTTTGACCTTGAAGTGCCTGCCACAATGATGGGGCATGCATTTCTTCAATGCATGTAGTATTGCTTCATCATTTCTTTCTCATAAATGGGTTTGTGTGAAGTCCTTTCCTTGAGTGATCGACTTTCAAAATCCATGGGCCTTCCTTCTTGCATTAGGATAGCACCAATTCCATTTCAGGGCATCACGTTTCCATAATAAATATTTTTGGTGAAGTGCGAATTGAATTGAGAAACGGGGCACACATCACCTCTTTAGGTTGTTCAAAGTCTTTAGTTGCCTATGGAGTCCAAATGCATCCTTGTTAATTAGTGTTGCTAGGAATTGCTTCTATTCTTCCGCCAGTTAGAACAAACTTCGCGGTAATGCTTTGTCAAAAAAATCCTCTAGATTCTTTAATGTTTGGGAATCGGCCAGGTCCATCATGGCCTTAATCTTGTTAGGGTCTACCTTGACTTTTCATGAGATACAATATGACCCAAATACTCTACCTCCTTTACTCCAAAGAAACATTTGGATGGTTTGGAATATAGTTGTTGCTCCTTTAGTGGTTATAGCACCTTGTCAACATGTCATGAGATGATCCTCCCAAGACTTGCTATAGATTGGTATATCATCAAAAATACCCCTATGCACAAATTTTGAAGGAAAGGCTTGAAAATGGAATTCTCAACCCTTGGAATGTGGAAGGTGCATTTTGTAAGGCCAAAGGCATGACCAAAATTCATAATGGCATGGCCTTCATGAGTTTTGAATGTTGTTTTGGGATATCTTCTTCCTTCGATACGTCGATGATACTACGAGCAGATCAATTTTGTGAAATAGATTGCTCCATGTAGTTCATCCTAACAATTCATCAATGGCGGGAATGGAAACTTATCTTTAATAGTGATCTTGTTGAGCTCTCTATAATGCGGACATGCATATGGTATCTTTCTTGAATACCATTACCCAGGTGCGAGTAAGAACTTTGGCTAGGTATAATAATGCCGACCTCTAACATTTCTTCAACCATGCACTCAATTTCACTCTTAAAGATAAGGGGTTATCTGTATGGCTGATGTTAAGTGAGCACTCGAGGAATTAGGTGAATTTCATGATCATGATTTGAAAATTAAGGTGAAATTCTTTGGGAATATCTTCAAATACTTTGGAATGCTTATCAATGATCCTTTGGAGATCTTGAGGAATAGATGGCTTAGATGTTTGAACATCTAGGTAGCATAGTTATTACCCAATGCCGTGATGCCCCTTTTCCAATAATTTTGTCATGCCATTAGAGTTTATCCCCTTCATAGGGTTTCCCTGTGATATGTCTTAACTCAATTTCTTTTTCCTTCAATGAAAATTTCATGAAAAGTTATTGAAAATTAAAGCCAATTCCTAATGATTGTAACCATTGGATTCCTAGTACCACATCTGCACCACCCATGGGTATAGCAATCATTGGACTATTCATTACATATTCCCCATAGTAAGATTGATCTTATTTCATTTTCACGAGCAATTGATAATTCCTCCATATGATCATTGAAACTTCATTTGGATATACAGCAATTGAGATCTTTGGCTAATTCACAGTGAATGAAATTATGAGTACTACCAGAATCAATTAGGACTAATACCTTTTGATGTATCCTTAACCGATCTTGAGGGGTTTGAGGAGTGCTAATTCCAGCCAATACATTACGATGTCGTGGGAGTCAACTCTTGGGCGAAGAATTGTTTCTACGTTTCATCTTGAGATGGCTCTTGTTCTTCTTCTTCTTCCTCTTCACAATCTATGTAGAATAATTTCTTCTCCTGCACTTATGTCCCTTACTATACTTGTTGTCACAATTAAAAGTATAAAACCTTTTCCTTTTTCTTTCCTCCAATTGTTGAGGTGTCAACCTTGTAGGTTGAGGTGTTTAGGAGAAAGACATTGCTCTCTCTATAGATGTTAGGATAGGTCCTTCTAGTATGCATAGCCATTTTACTTTCAACATTTCTTGCCACCTTAAATGCATTTCTCCAATGATTTGGTTCCCCAAAGGCGAACCTCATGAATGTTATCCTTTTGAAGTTCCTATGAATACATCAATCAAGTGCTCTTCGGAATATCGATTACCTTTATAATTCAATCTTTGGAAGTTCTCAGTAAGCCATTAATAGAACCCTTTTTGCTTGAGATTTATCAATTGGCTAAAGAAGGTATTGCTCCTTGTATCCCTCATGAGTGTGCTATCATTTCTTCCATGAAAATTGTCAGAGTGATTTTTTGAGAATAAAATATCGATAGGAAACAAATTGATTAGGTTCTAAATATAAAGCAATTCATTACCTTTTATTGTATGTGGCATTATGGAGATCAAGAATTGCTCCATGAAGTATCCATGTGATTGGGTCGCTCATCAAACTTCCTCATATCAATCTTAGGAAAGTGGTTGGTCTTCAAACCAAAGTTGGAGTTTCTCCATTCTTGATTCTACCTTCCTTGTGTCCTCATCATGAATTTCATGGGATGCATTTTCACTTTTAGGTGTCTTCTGCAGTACAAAATTTTCATTACTTCTACCATGATCTTAGCTTCCATTGAATCCATCTTAGTATCAACTTAACTTCCATTGAATCCATAACTTAGCCCACAGTGAATCCATCAACTTAGCTTCCATTGAATCATCTTCTTTTGTAGTTCATTTTATGTCCCTATGCAGTTCTTCACCTTCATAAAGAGTCCAATTAGAATTTTATAGAGGCTTATTTGGTGTAAAGAGGTCCTCTTTTGGTGGCATGTTTGCCAAGTATCACTTTGAATCTTGATTTTGAGGCAACTCTGCTAGACAATATTTATTCCATTCTATCTCCCAAAGATTGACCCATACGGGTATGAAACTTTATTTTAGGTAGTTCTCCTAATATTTCTTCTCTGTGATACCGCGGTGTATGATCAAATTGGATCCCAAAATTAGATTTTGTTAACTTCCTCACAACTTGAGATTTTTACCTTTCGGAGATCTCATACATAGAATGCCCACACAAAATGGTGATATAAAATTCTGAAAACTCACACCCAAAATACTATAGACTATCCCGTGATCCAATGCAACCAGTCCCACCGAATTTGGATACTCTAGCAAGAAGTTATGATTGTTTTAGCAGGACACCTTCTTGAGACAGTCAATAGGACTACTCGGATACCCTATCTTACACAAAGGTGTATATACAAATTTATGATGACCGGAAGCTGAACTTTTTACCACGGATGCCTTACTAATTTTACGTAAATTTCCTCTGGAGTTTAGGGTCTGAAATGTTAGAAAAGAAATTTTATGGCGAAAATTCCACAATGACTCATTCGGGATGATTCGAGAACCCTATCTTTGTATAGGTTGTATCTCTGAAAGTATAAGTCCTCAAGAGTTGAATTTTGAACAAAATGTACCTTGATCCGTATACTAAATACCCTCCAAGTGGTTCCTTCTGGAAACATTGTAGAAAAAAAAGTTATGATGAAAATTCCGCGGTGTCTCAGATGTAGCATTGAAACCCTAAGACCTTGAGCTCGATACCATATGTTAGAACCAAACATCAATATAGCATAGAAAAACCTAGGAAAATTACTCAACGCCTTGAAAAAGAGATAATTTCAGATAATAAGCCTCTTCAAGGAAACCTCCTTTACCCACTTAAATGTTCAGAGTCCAAGATGATTCAAAATGAAAATGTCTCCTTGGTATATATAGGAGACTAGGAGGTATAATTACAACTAATGGCCTAAGGCGACATAAATAAAATAACATTACTATTAATCTAATATGCCCCAATTAAGTTAATGACCCAATAGAACCCAACATGTGTTCAGGTGGTATGTGGCACATCCGTGGATCCTCATGGTTGAGGAGAAATGAATTTTTAGAAGATAATAAAAGTGAATTGAAGAAGGAAGTACATGTAGATACAAGATAAGTCAAGAAAATAATTACAAAATAAGAGAGAGAAGTGTCAGGTCGCCCCTAATGTTAAAGGAAGTGACATAAATGGTATAAATAAAATATCATTATACATTCATTTATACACAAGTCAAATTTTAGATAAATTAGAAGTAAAGAAGAGGCGGGGATATCAAGGAGGATGAAGTCTTTTGGTGATGTGTTCTAAGGTATGTTATTTTAGGTCATCTAACCATTTTATCAATAACTTTCTTCTAGAGCGATTCAGATGGTGAAATTGTATGGCATTGAGAAGACATATCAAAGGTACCTTTGGTGAAATTTCCCGACTCTTTATTTGCTATAATTATGGAGATACACTCTGTGGAGATAGGGTTTTGACCCGTTGAAGCTAGTCAATAAGCAGTGTTAGAATTAAAACAGTCATAACTTCTTTATAGATAATACAAATTAAGTGGGAAAAATTTCATTGCAAAGAGTACAAACTTTAGTTTATTGTGTGTGGATTTAGAATCGATGTTAAATATTGAGGCCGGGGCATTTGTACAAGTTCAGTCTTGAATAAACCATGAATTGAACAAGGGTCTACCATTCTCTATAAATTATTTTGGGAGGATTCAAGAAATTGAAAAATGTAAAGTTGGAGGAATAGAATTAAGTAATATTATATATAGTATCATAGTATTTCAATAATTGAATAATTGCAGAAATTGAAAGTCTCGGGAAGCATTATCGGGTTCTATGTGATGGTTGGTTGATGGTGATGATTTAATGTAAGGATTTTATTATCTCTCATGTATTCTTGGGTGGAAGGAAGGGGAAAGGATGGAGAGTTCTCATATATTCTTGGGTGGAAGGAAGGGGAAAGGATGGAGAGTTCAACCCTCTCTTGATATTGGAGGATTGTATCTTCCTCTTGGAGGTTTATCCCTCCCTTTATGTTTGGAAGTTGTAGCTACCTTTGAAAGTCATTACTTCCCTTGAATAATAACTGTTGATTATTTATCATATATCGTGCATGGTGTATTGTGGTGTATTGGTGTAACTCTTATACTATTGTTCATTTCTTATTGGATATAATTGAATGGTTTGAGTATAATTTTAAAAATGTCTTTAAATTGTACTTGATATTGATTCACCCCCCTCTTAGTATCAACATTCATGCTTAGAATCATGAATTAAAAATAAAACAAACGAAAATGAAAACAATAAAGATTCAATAAGGTAAGATTTACTCCAACAATCATTTCGAAACTCAGAAAAATGTTTAAAAATTTGAGGTGATGGAAGCAACAGAAAAATGTAATCTCTTTCGATCATGTTAAATATCAAAAATTATGTGTGGCTGCCAACAATGGCGATGTACTGGGTGAAGAAATAATCTCTGCATCACTAAAAAATTCATGTTAGGGTGAATCAGAAAGAATGAATTTTCAAGAAACAGTTGACAGCAGCTCAAGCATTCTGATCAAAACTCATAAAATAACGTATTCCATCATTAGATGTATTTCTGTAAAAAATGCAATCTGGTATCAAGTCTTGATTACGAGTGAAACAATGTCTAGGCAGTTGACTCTGATACTGTTGACAGGGTCATTGCTGCCAGCAGGCGTCCATAGCCTCAGCAGGGATGTCATTTAACCCACTCTAACACCTCATTCCTATCCAAGAGTTGTCCATTCATGATAAAGAACATCTTTACTTTTGATCAATTACAAAAAGACATACCTGAAAATTTTCTTAAACCCGACATTGCTTCGCTGCCAACAGGCCTGTTCAGTACCCCGACGAAGTTGCCTTGGTATCATGCATGCATTTACCCATTGCCAGCAGACCTGTTTAGTGTCCTGACGGGTTTACAAACACTTACCACACCTTGCAATGCTTTCAACTCTCCATAATTTGTTTATAATTTTGCAGAAACTTTATGATATTCAAGAGAGCAGGGTGATACTGAAAATCTCAGATTTTGAAAACAAAACTTGATCCTTTACAACTTATTTTCTCGTTTAACGACCTTCATCATGATATGAACACTTAGATTTACGTTAAGAAACCATCTTGAGGACATGAAGGTATAATTGATTTGTTTTCCTTAAAACAGGGACAATGTTAAGAGTTTTATTAATGATAATCTTGTCTTCTCGTAATTTTAAAGAGAAACCAAGAACATTGTTTTGAACATAAATTTTTACTTATGTCGATCTATGTTTTAGCATTTACAACACTGGTGCTTTGAGGAGTTGTCAACTACTGCTAATGAATGAAAATTCTAATTTCCCCTCCACAAATGAAATGGTGACTCAGACGTAATTATTTGGAAAACAAATCAAAATCAAGCAAAATGAAAAGAACCAAAATTCAAAACAGAAAAGAAAATTAAAAATATGTACAAAAAGGGTGGATCCAAAATCACTAGGTTAAATACCTTTTGAGAGCCTGGCCATTCACTGGGAAAGTGTCTGGATGTCCCTCCAAATTATGCAGACAGAAAGAGTTGGGACCCAATTTTTCAGAAATTACAAATGGTCCCAGCCATAGATTCTGGAACTTGGTATGTTCCCCTTTTCCCTCATAATATTTATCCCACTTGAGAACCAAGTCTTCAACGTCAAAATTCCTATCTGAAGAAGAATTTGAATCAAACCAAATTTTTATAATTTGTTGATGCTGATCCAATTTCTGCTTTGCTTGTGTTCTTACTTCATCTAGTTTTAATAAGGCATTTATTCGATGTTCTAGAGGACGACACTCTTCTTCTTGAAATTTCTATGATAATTGCAGAGAAGGAAGTAAAACATGCGGATGAACAATGGATTCTCTTCCGTAAATGAGGAAGAAAGGAGAATTTCCAACAAAATCTTTTGGTGTTACCCTATCAGCCCCAAGTGCATTATATAGTTCATTGTGCCAATTTTTGTGATTTTTTAAAACTATCCTTTTAATAATCTTGACCAAATTTTTGTTTGTTGATTTTGCAAAGCCATTTCCTTGAGGGTAGTAGCTTGCAGAATACTTCAGTTTAATCCCTTTTCACAGAGAAAAAATGTTCATGTCAAGGGATGAAAAGTAAGAGGTGTTATCAAAAACCAGATATTCAGGAATGCCGAAACGAGTGATGATATGAGAGTTTAAGAAGGATACTACCTAATTTGTGTTCACCACTTTTAAAGGTACATCTTCAGACCATATTGTGAAATAGTTTGATGCTATGAGGATATACTTGTGTTGTTGTGAAGAAGAGGGGTTAATTGGTCCTATAATGTCGAGGCCCCATTGCTGAAAAGGTGAATCTACAGTAACAGGCTGCAAAGGGAATGTTGCCTTTTTCACCTGTCATGCAACCTTTTGGAAGATTATGCATCTACGGGACAATGCATGGGTGTCTTTAAACAAGGTAGGCCAATAGTACCCGGCCCTTATCACTTTGTGAGAAGTGGTCTATCCACCGAAGTGACCACCGACTTCACCTGTATGAAGTTCAGATAACACATTTTTTGAATCTTCCTTTTCTAAACAACGCAGAAAAACACCATCAAAGTTCTTTCGAAATAAT
The DNA here is from genome assembly GCA_010110895.2 of Picea sitchensis. Classification (NCBI taxonomy): domain Eukaryota; kingdom Viridiplantae; phylum Streptophyta; class Pinopsida; order Pinales; family Pinaceae; genus Picea; species Picea sitchensis. The sequence goes on from SNQJ01S0019095.1 coordinate 97,841, forward strand.
ACATCAATTATTAAGTGGAAAGATGTAGATTTTAGCCTGAGTGCTTTTATGTTTTTAGGATCAATATTGTGGGAGCAGATCCATGTGTCAAATAAAATTTGATATTCTCATACCAAGAATTGGTAGTAACTTGCTCACAGCTGATTTGTTTCTTGTTATGTTGATCGATAGTTGAGGTGTTTATTTGACTTTCTTGTTCTTCAACTGAATCGGCCACTAACTTACACATGCCTTGACCTCTAACAATCTGTGCAGGGGTTATTTTGAGGTCATATTCTTGTAATGACATCATCCAATTTTCCCTTTTCTCACCTAGTGATTTTTGTACTAACAGGTTTCTTACAGCTGGGTAAGGAACAATAACCTTGGTTCTGGATTTCAACAGGTATGAACGGAAGTGTTTTACTGCTTTGGAAACAACATATGCATGTTGATCTACTATCAGGTAGTTAAGCTTTGTTCCTTTGAAAGATGAGCTCATGAAGGCGATGGGTATCTCATTGCTTTCAACATTCTTCTGTGTTAACACGGCGACATAAGATCGGTCAGAAGCAAAGGTATAAAGAGTGAAATCCTAAGAAAAATCGGGACTCATCAAGGAATGAGCTTCTATTATTGCTTTTCTAATTGAATCGAAGGCCTAACTTTCTTATGGTCCCCAATGATATAAAACATCTTTTTTAATTAAATTTTGTAATGGTCTGACCATTTCTGAGAAGCTTGGGACAAATCTTCTAACGAAATTAATCTTGTCCAAAAAGGACTGCATGACTTTTTTAGAAGAAGGAGGGGGAAGCTTAGAAATAGCTTGGGTTCTTTCAGGGTCAATTATCATTCCATCCTTAGACATGATATACCCGAGCAGTTTACCTTTCTCTACTACAAAGACCAATTTCTTAGGGTTGAGAGATATGTTGAACTTGCGACATTGTTCCAGGACGACCTCGAGGTGAGACAAGTGATCTTTCTTGTGTTTAGAGAATACAGTGACATCATCAAGGTAGACCATGACCGATTGGTTAATAAGGCCACGAAAATCAATTTCCATTGCTCTCTGGAAAGTGGCTCCAACGTTTATCAATCCAAAAGGCATTTTCCTGTAGGCATAAGTGTCCCATGGGGTGCGAAAGGTGGTTTTAAGTTGATCTGAGGGGGACATGAGGACCTGATTGTATCCCAAAAATCCATCTAGCAGAGATAGTCTTTCGGAACCAGACACCTGCTGGAGAATTTGTTCCATTGGAGGAACAAGGTAGTTATCTTTATCAGATGCTCGGTTTAGGTTCCGAAAATCGACACAGAGTCGAATTTCACCACTTTTATTTCTTATAGGGAATAGATTAGACACCCATTGTGTGTGTCTCACGGAGAAAATTATCTTTGCAGTTAGTAATTTATTCAGTTCTTTTTTAACAGTAGGTTCCAATTTAGGGTGCATCTTCCTCAATTTTTGTTGAAAAGGCTGAGTCTGGGGTTTCATGGGGATGACATGTTGTATGATATTGGGGTTGAATGTTTTCAAGTCATCATACGTCTAGGAAAAAACATCTTTAAATTCTTTTAAAAAATTTATAAAAGCAGATCGTTCTTGCTCGGAACATCATGTTCCCAGATTAATATTTTGAGGATTGTCCTTTGTTCCTAAATTAACTGTCTCATAAACCAAAGAAGAACTGTTCGTTTTACAATTAGTTGTCCCTCTAAATTTATCATGCAAGTCATACAAATTTTCTAGTCTTACAACCGATCTAGGGATAGAGTTTACCAGATTGGATGTCGATTTAGGAGATCTAGGATTTGATATTACCATGAAGTTTCAGAGGTTTTCATCATGAGTTCCTTCATCAATGATTTATCCTTGGAAAGTATCTTCCATATGTAGGAAGTTGATAATTTGTTGGTCATCGTTGAATACTCTCCAATTTGTAATGTTATCCGGGATCGACAGCCTGAACAACAATTCAATTGAAAAATCATTAGGGGAAAGACCTTCAATGGGAAATAGTTTAGAAGCAACAATGGCCAATAAATCAACCTCTGAATTACTCAACCTAGGAATGGAATTTATGTTGAATGTTGAAAATTTATGCATTAAACTCCATACCTCTGTCTGGTAGCTTTTTAGATGTGGTGATAAGCAATGTATGATGTTTTTTACCTGTCTAACCATGATTTTTGAATCACCAAATACTATCAAATTCTGCACATCCATATCCAAAGATTTCCTGAGTCCTTGTAGAAGTGCTTCGTATTCACCCGTGTTATTGGTACATTCGAACTCTAACCGGCAAGCAATAAAAGTCTTATTACCTGTAGGATCGATGAGTACACAACCAACACCTGCTCCTTGTTTGGATTTGGATCCATCAAAGTATAAGGACCATATCTGTGCATCGTCGGAAATACTTGGCATATTTGGAAAAGTTGATGTCTGAGTGTAGGTTGCAACTTCAGATTATTGCACAGGATTAGTGACAGGAGAGATTTTGGTCATGAAATTACCAAAGAAGGTATTCATTCCCTGCATTTCAAATGAATTAGAAGATGTAATGAAAGGTGCATTTTCATCATTCAGATCTGTTACAGTATGCTTAATATAGTGTTCTTTGTTTATCTTGATTTTGTTGGGTTGTCCATTTTCAGGCAACCACAAGTGAGACCAATCTGTGGCAAAGTAACTATGCAACTGATCTGGACAATCCCTACTTAGGAACAAGCCATAAACTTTGAGGATATCAACAATGATAATGTCAATTATCTGAAGAACTTTCGGATTGGATGATAGTCTAATCAATACATTTTTAATCTCACCAATTACTTTAACGTTAGTTCGATCTAGCTGAATGATTTTAAGATCATAAGGTTTAACTTCTGCATTTATTTTTTGGCAAACAGATAGAGGCATCACCTTTGATGACGCACCAGAATAGAACATGCAATTATGTACATTCCGATTAAATTTTTCAAAAGTTAACAAAAAAGGCGAGACATTTTTCCGAGCGTTAACAACATAATTATATTGATTTTTAGTTGTTGTCCCTAAAACAGTTTTATCTACATTTCCTACATTTTTTTCTGCCAAGTCCATTTTCTTTGGAGGGTCAGATGTTGTTTTAGTTGGGACCTATTTGGTTGTATTTAAATCAATTTCTGCTGACTTTTTGTTGTTAGGATCGCTCTTTTTGTTGTTTTCAGCGATACTTTGAAGCATTTTCTGCAAAATAAGGGGAAATTTCAGCAGCTCAAAAACAAAAATATTAACCCTCAATTTTTTTAGATATTTAATCAAATTGTATTCTAAAACAGGGGCTACTAAGATTTGTTTAATTTCAGTTTGCTTTGATTGTTTTGGAAACACATTTTTACTCATTTCAGAAGAGGGTTTGTTTTGGGTTTTGCTTCTTGTATTGTAGGGGTGGACAATTTCGAAGTTTGCTTGGAAAATACTATCTGATAGATGACCCAAAAAAAGAGGAAATGAATATTCCTCTTTCGGTACCTCTTCCTCTACTACATCTTCAGAGTTATCAGGAGGAACAAAAGTAGAACTATCATGTGCTTCTAAGATGGTTTGCAAAGCAAACTGTAAATTTTTGAAATTTAGACCTTTTGTGGTCGGGTTTGTCCGATTGGGAGGAAAAGGTTTTCTGAAAGGAGGTTTAAAAATTCCTTTGCTTTTTGATGCCTCCTCGGATGATCTCTTCAAGTCAATGACCTGATTGGACAATTTTTGGAAAGCCTTCTGCAAGCTTTCTAAGTCTAAATTTTCTTGTCGGTTCTTAAGTTGAGGTGGCCTAGTAAGAATTTCTACTTTCTTCTTAGAAGATGAGGTTGTTTCAGCTTCACTACTAAGATTGTATTTTAAGCTTAATATATATTTTTCAATTTGACTTGCCTCCTCAAAGGCTCCTAACAAGGTGTTCTTTTTAGACCTTTTGTCCCATATGGCTATATTATTGTGCAAGGCTTTAGTGTAATATGCAACAATTAGACTTTCCGCAGGCATCAAATCTGCATGGATTTTATTCTTTAAAGTAAGAAATCTTTGGTTAAAGTCTTTCACTTTTTCCTTAGGATTCATTTTTAGACTGGATAGTTCCATAACCAAGACTTCAAGAGATTTATCATCTCCAAATTTTTCCAAGAAACAAGTTTCAAACTTGTCCCAAGAGACGATGGTTTGGGGTTGTTGAAAAAAATACCATGTGGAGGCATTTCCCTCAAAAGTATAAGGAAATAATATACATACTACATCCTCATGCTCAACACTTCGGAGTCTAATGGCCAACATAAATTTTTTGATGTGATCCTCAACAGATTGTTTAGAGTCTGGATCAAATTTAGGCAACCATTTCTCCGGGTGTTTTGGTAATGGGTGTTGAGGTCCGGGTACAGCCACGACATCCTGATCAAGCCAAGGTCTAGTGGGATTATTTTAGTTTTCCATGGGAGTTGGTGGTGTCGAAGGCTGATATCGTTATGATGAAGAACTGCCTTCATCTAAAGATTCTCCTCCTGAAGAGGATGGAGACGAACCAGGTGAGGAAGGTGGGATACCAAACCCTCCGGCTCCAAGGATAGGTGTCTTGATAAGATTGATAGTATTATCACCTAAAGGGTTTTCAGGGAAACCAGTGCCTTGAAGTTGTTCTCGGATATCTGAGAAATCAAGGAGTTGATTAAGTGGCCTACCAGGTTGTCTAATACGAGCTAAGGCACTATGCATTCTTATGAGTGACTAATGAACAATTTCTTGGACATCGGCCTCTTGAGGAACTGGTGTGACCGGTTCAATAGGAATATTAGGGTTATTGGTTGAGTTAGTTGTTGTTTCAAGTGTAACGTTGTTGTCTGAGCGACTACGTGTTACGACAGGGGAGCGAGTGTGTGGGGGAGGATTCTTGTGACCTCCACGTGCCATCAATTAAATTCAGGCCCTCCTTCTAGTGCCATTTGCTGACGGGCATAAGTGACACAACGCCAACTGGAACGATAGATCTAGATCGGGGTTGTCTAATTAACCCAAGTCGTTTGGTATAATCTATCCTGACGGGTTTAATGGCTCTATTAGCCAACTAGGGTCCTAAAACAAAGAAAGGAAATAAACTACTCTAAAGCTATAACTATGATACTATGTACATGAATTTAATTATTTACAAGTGTTAAAACAGAAACATAAATATGAATATGTGATTATGAACAAGGTATTTACAAATTGCAAGTTTTGGTGGATGTCTTGCGAAATCAATGTTTTTGCAATTGTTTATGAAGTAGATAAACA
>SNQJ01S0019095.1:103171-132832 GCA_010110895.2 Picea sitchensis
ATACTATGTACATGAATTTAATTATTTACAAGTGTTAAAACAGAAACATAAATATGAATATGTGATTATGAACAAGGTATTTACAAATTGCAAGTTTTGGTGGATGTCTTGCGAAATCAATGTTTTTGCAATTGTTTATGAAGTAGATAAACAAAGCACATATATTTTATATTTTGTGTTTAATAATTTAAAAACTAAGAACTCAAAAAGATACTAATAAAACATAATTTGAAACAAGAACAAAATAACAGTCACAACCAATTTAAACTGTATTATTTCATTAATAAACAAACTAATAACAAAAATAGAATACGAATAAAACTAACCTGAGATTAGTCATATAATGTGTTTATATCCTTGCGTAATTCAAACTTCCAGCTATCTTGCCTGTGAGAGAAACCTGTAATAGGCTTGTGCTAACATTCCCTAGAATAAACTCAAGGTATTTTTGGAGCAAGGATATAAGAGCAGAGTAATAAACATATAGATCCGGTGACCTTGACATGATGAATGCTTATAGTAAAATAAATTTAATATGAAGCATTCATATAATACATCACTTAACATCAAGCATAAATCAATGATATTATAATGAAATAACGATCACAGATATAATATATGAACAACAAATTACAGACATAATTTAAAGTGATGAATAAAATGAAACATTATATGCTAATAAGGCTAAAGTTGTATAACATATTAATATTCCATAATATAAGAGGCAAAACCGAAATGGGACAGTGTCACGCTGGTCTAAAGCCGAGGTGTGAACAACTTATCCGTACAGTCTCGGGAATTACATGTCCATAATGCGTTCGAATCAAAGATGTCCTCACTGACAAGAGTAAACAATATTTAAAGTAATTCAGGATCCAAATTCTCATATCACACATGATAGAGTTGAATCTCCCAAAATCAATTAATATTACAAAAATAGTGAACTAGAAACCACACATACAAGAGTTGGTTTGTTCAAAATTAAACCAAGTTTTATAAAACATAAAAAAAGAGGGACTACTGATCATTTAAGCATATAATTAAAATTATTTACTCCAAGCAATCAACAACACAATCTTCCATTTCCTAAGAATAGCAAAACCAATTTAATATATTAGAAAAACAACTATTATTTACTAATTATTATTAAAAAGAGTCTGGCTACAGAATCATAGATTTTGTAGCTAGTCTTATTTTTAGCAAATGAAATCAAAATTCAAATCTACTTATTTATACTTAGATAACATAAATGAATGAAATGAAAATAAAATCATTCTATCATTAAAAATTAGCCAAAGATGGATCAGACAGTTCAAAGTTTATAATTGCTTTGACATTGGTCCTATTCTTAATGATTGTATTTCCAGCCCTCTTGATTTGTTTATTCTCCCTCTATGTATGTGCCTTGAGATCAAGGTTCTCTTGTTTCAACAAGTCATTCTGAGCAGTCAAGGTTCTAATTTGGGCTTGTAAGAGAGGAACATCAGTATAGTAATGCTCTACCCAATCAAGGCAGCTATCACAGTGTACCGGGGAGATGGAAGATTGACGTGGGGCACAGTCAACTAGGGGTGCTTCAATCTTACCTGTTGTTTGTTCCAGATCGTGCCTGATACCTGGAAATACTTCTTTACCCTTAAGAGACGGGGGTAAATTGCTCACGAAATCATATGGTTCAACATGGGTGATAACCTCCCTCCTAGAACACTGATTTTCTAGGTCTTCTCGAGCCAAGAATTCCTCTATCTCATTATCTGAACCCTCATCGATCTCGATCAGATCGATCGAGCTCAAACGATTTCAGTTTCTTAGTTTTCTATAGATTAGACGACCGACATTCTTATTCTTGAAACTCAAATATGTGCACTGTTTTTTCCTTTATTTACATAGTTTCTTGACATCAGATTTAACATTAACATTTAAACTAGCATCGTTCATAGGAACATGAGAATCATTTCCATTTAATTCAACAGTCACTTGTTCCAGAGATCTTGTGGGTGAAGAACTACACATGGATCCTTTATCTAGAGGGGTTTTATCAGTAAACTCTGGCTCATCAATTGAATTAACGAACTGGATTTCAACTAGTGGCTTGTCCGAGTTAGGGTTTGTAATTAGAAGAGGGTTGGTTGTAGGGTCAGCTTGGGTGAATTTCTCATCAGAAATGTCTCCCAACTGTCACCTATGTTCAACAGATGATACACCAATAAGATTTTAACAAGTCCATGGTGAAACAGGCTTGAATTGATACCCTATTGCTTGTAACTCTTGGACATCTTGTAGAGACTCATCAATAGGTAAAAAGACATATCTAAATCGAAACCTATGAAATTAATAAGAAAACAGATATGGTATAGAAAAACCATCCAGTATCGACCTTCGTACGTAACAAATTGCTTTAGAATTAGCAGTAGACTATGCCATCTAGGTTTTAATAGAGCGATAGGAATACCTTTTATACAACAGGTGATTTTTCGAGAGGTCATAAACAAACTCCACGGGACCTCTTCTATTCTGGCATGTTTTAAACCATCTCTCGCCCTTTGATGGGAGCCCTATTACTTTTCTCACAAAATCCTCTGTCAATTTCAATTGTATGTCTCCAATCTTGGCTTTGAAACCATCAAAGGTTTGTGCAAAATCTTTTGCAACCTGGAAATTATAGCCCTCGAACTTCTTGAGGAATATATCCTAGCCATGATCTTTTAGGTCATCAATAGAATCGTCATGGGATATGAAGTCTTGGCATCCATTCAACTCTATACGAACGACGGGTGCCATGACCATTGTGATAAGGATGTAACATAAATCACTTGGAATAGCTTTAGATTCCCAACGTGCGAGCAACAGAAATAGGTTTGAACGAAGAGTGGAAGCATGAAAATAGCAGAGCTTGGGGGCTATCATAACTCGAATAGGAGAAATAGTGAGAACGAAAACCAGAGGGTTCATTGAATTCCTTACAATCTCTCGCGTTGAGTGCCAAAACCTACAGAGTACAAAACCCTATGCAGATATTGAATAGCTTCATTAATATTTTGAGCCAACAAGGTAAGGTGAAAATGCAAGTACAACATGTTTGTACTCATTGGCATGTTTTTACTCATTGCAGATCGACGGTCTCAAATCATTTCGGGGCCGCAACATGCACGGACATTAAAATCCGAAGGGCGGGATGAAATCTAAACCATGGTTTTACGAGGAGGCTACATGGCAGAAGGATGTGTGTTTCGGGCCCGAAAGTGATGTGGGTCAAAACAACTTCTTGCGACCCCGAAATGCACATGTGCATACAATGTCCTACCCAATATCGACAGGTGGTCGTCCGATAGTCGTCTCTTCATGCTCAAATTCCGAGGAGCGGTCAACCAATGAATAAGGATTGACTTTTGCAGTAACCTGCTTATTCAACGCCCAATCTGGTTGCGACAGGTGGTCTTCCGCTAGTCATCCAGCTATGCTCCAATCCCGATAAATATCTATTTAATGAAGCAGGGACTGGTAGCTAAAACCTCAGCTCAGTCCATAAATGGAAGTCTTGGAAGTTATGACTGAGGAGATAGAGTTGTCAGGCCAAGGTACAACCATGGACGATTTTCCTGCAGGCCCATACTGAACCAGGTTTGCGTCTGACAAAAGGAAGCATGCATATTCTGACAGAGGGCTACACAGACGCAAATATTTGATTGAGATTGCCAAATCACACTCCTAGCGCCTATGGACTGATTTGAGTATACGTAGATCAGTTCGATATTTTGTTGTAGTGGTCGAATGGTTGAGCAGAGCTCCCTGCTGTGTAATTTTGATGCCAGAACTATTCTCTGGTTATGTATCACATTTGAGACTTTCTCATTAATAGAATTCATCTTCTTTCATTTCTTTGTTTAAACTATGTTGAAACACTCGGGCATGGAGGATCTAGTCGAGGGTTGCGGTTTTATTGTAATGTAGGTTTGATTATAGTATTATTGTGACCAGTTTTAGTCAGTTTCTTTGTTTTCTTATTTCCCCCTATGCTGAAAGGCTCGGGCATGGAGGATCCATTTGAGTTGTTGTAGTTGCATGGTAATGTAGGTTTGATTATTATGCTGCTCTGACATATTTCAGTGTCTGAAACTTGAGTTCAAGAGTGCTCTTGAGCCTGAGTTTTTCTTCACCAAGCTGCTTGAAGGCTGAATTATCATAGCAGTCTTATTCACGTCTCTCACTAAGTCTTCCTTCTGCTCACACTTAAACTCATTTCACTGACTAAAGTTAATGAGGACCTCACTTCCCTGTGCATTTCTTGTCCAGTTTCTGTGTTAAAATCATTCTTGTACTTAGTTTTGTCCATTTGACCTCCACTCATAAAACCAACATCCACCAAACATTCTGATGGGTACTGGGCTTATCCTCTTGCAATCTGAGGGTGACTCTCAGTGCTAACATTCTTGGCGTCGTTGTCAAGGAATGAATTGAAGACATTTCCCTGGGATAGAATGACAAAGAAATTATGATTCTGAAGGTGCATCAGAAATTAGTATCTTGAAGATTGCAACTTGCACCTGGCAACTCCATTGTTTCAGTTGTGGCTCCCAAAGATAGACACGTGAGGTCTACTCCACAATTGCCTCTGGAAACACCTGAGGCTGACCTAGAAAATATTATCAAGAAAGGAAAGACCTCTCAAGAAGGGATTTCAACTGCTGTACCAGATGATTCTGGTAATTTACAAACTTCTTCTTTTAAAACTCCAGTAGATGCATCTAATTCTTCTGTTATACCATCCGTTGGAGTTTCCAAAAGTTTAAATTTTGGAATTTTTCCTGTTGAACTTCACCCTTCTAGTATTCATTTGGAAGGAGGAAGTTTTGAAATTCTTGCTTCCCCTGATATTGTAAAGTGGCTTAGACCCAGAAACTCAGAAGATTTTCCTACTTTGGGTTTTCCTACTCCTCCTCCTGTCAAGTTTGCTACATCTAAAAAGGGGGAAACTTATTTTCCCTTGAACCCCATATCGTTCTCCTCCAACACTCAGTCATTTACTCTTTCTCCTAGAAACACAGCTGCAGTCCTACCTGCCCAAACTCCATCTCCCCCGTGTTCTCCTACAATTCACATCCCAATGGCAGGTGCTAATCCTCCTAGAAATAGAATGGATGCCATAGTGGCTGCTAGGTATGCCCCTCTTGTTTTACCTCAGCCTATGCATGCCCTCCCAGTTGGATATTACCTCAAGTACATGCCCAAGTTTACAAGGGAGGAAGACATAACTACAGAAGAACACCTTTCAACGTTTTACAGTTATGCAGATAACCTTAATATTGAAAATGAAGATGCCTGGTTGAGATTTTTTGTACAAAGCCTTGATGGTGAGGCTATAAAATGGTCCAGGGGCTTGACTCCTAGATCTATTGATGGGATTGAATCTCTAGATGATTCATTCCTAAGACATTGGGGGGACAAAAAATATTTCCTTTATTATATTACAGAGTTTGGATCACTTAAGAGAGAAGAGGGGGAATCTGTTTCAGATTTCTCAAAGAGATTTAATAAGATGTACAATAATATTCCCACTGAAATTAAACCTACCGAAACCTCTACCAAAATTACTTATGCTAGTGCTTTGACCTTGAGTTTTGCTTCATGTTGAGAGAAAGAAGAACTACCTCTTTGGCTCATATGCAAGATGCAACCCTTGAAGTAGAATCAAATATATTGGCAATTGACAAACTTGGGAGTAAGGATGATAGAGACAGAAGAAAAGGTAGGGTTTAAGCTTCAACCTATGGTTCCTCGGCTGCCCACCCTCAAGTGGATGAGTTGAAAAAACTAGTAAAATCACTTTCTGTAGAAATGGAGAAATTGAAATTTGAGGGAAAGCAGAGATATAGGAACACCCATAATACTGATAACAAGGGTAACTTTAGAAGACCCAATAATTCCCCTCAGATAATCCAGAGAGACAAAATAAATAGGGATAGGGATGATCAAAAAATCCAAGCCCCTCTCCAAAATAACCTTGTTACTGATGAAGAAGGAGAGGAAGAAGATGCAGATCCCAAAATCCATTATCTTGGTGACACCTCTTCATCCCCTCACTTAACTCAATCTGTATATGAAGAGGCTCTCATGGGCAACCAACTAAATGAGATGAGCAAAGGGGAAAGGACCAGTGGCCATCCAAATAGATACAACCTCAGGTCCAAGAAGAAAGAGGGAAAGCCTGACATTCCTGAGCAACCTACTCGAACAGAGCATCCTGTTAAGGAGGTGGAAGCTAACAACAAAGAAAAAGAGGCACAAAACCCCCGGGTGTTGATGGGCGAAATTGTTCGTCCGTCAATTGAGAGAGTGGAACCGGTCCGGGGTTGTCTAAATAACCCAAGCCGTTTGGAATGAACCACCCTGACGGGTTTAATGGCTCTATTGGCCGCTCTAAGATCCTAAGAAAACCAAAGAGAAAACTAAACTAAACTAACTAATCTAACTAAAACAAATAAAACAAACTAAACTAAAACTAAATACAAGAAACTAACTAAAACTAAATAAAAGAAAATAAACTAACTAAAACTAATAAAAAAAATTAACTAAAAACAAACTAATACACTAATCTAATTAAAACAAACTACTAAATTAAACTAAAAACTAAATATAAACTACTCTAACTATTCTATATACAAACTACTAATTACACTAACTCTAATAATTAGTTGTCTAATTACTAGTTATATTATAACTTATTCACAAATATACAATATAAACAATCTACAGATTTAATTAAAACCTGCAAAACTCATTTGATTCCTGCCCTAAGATAGCTATAGATATATTTTTGATTTTATGATTTTATGAAAAAGAAATAAAACTTACTGAAATTAAACGATCTAATATATTTACTGAAATTAAACAATCTAATATAAATCTAACTAGACTTATATCTAAACTAAACTACTAATAAGAACAGTAAACAAAGAAGTGACTAACTGACCTGGAAATGCTCCTAATTTGTCCTGTGTATGATGACTTTGAAGCTGGTCAGCGGAAGTAAACTCGCACCGGTTAGTCCAAAAGCTTCTCGTAAACGATAGGCTGCGCTGCTCTTTGAATTGTTTACAGGACAAACAAGACATAAAAAATCATAACAATTTTATGATTTATAAATCTCTGCAATAAGGGAAACCTGTTATGCAAAAACTTATATTTTATAATTCAACTCATGAAGAAGAGAAATCTGTCGTTCACAAACTAAATTAAGCAATTGCTATGTTCTTTAAATACTTAGAAGAAACCAGATATGGATTACAGTGATTAAATTATATCATTTGCACATGATTAAGATAGCTAAAGTAGTCATTAACCAGATACAAATTGATATACACAACATGAAACAAAATATTGATATGATGAGAAGCTAAAGCTGTAACAAAACACCAAATTCTGCCTCAGTCTGTATTAAAATTCCATATCCTTGTTCTCCCACGAATGAGGATGATCATTATTACAAAAATGATAGGTATTTATAAGTCTCTCCACAGGGTAAAACCTCCCTGTGGGTAATATCAAACTGTTTTACATAATCTGGGAGATATCCCAAACTCAACTAAACTAGGAAACTAAAATGCAAGTAAAATATTTCAAATATCCCCTAACTGCTCATCATATCCACTGCAATTTTGAATTTATCTACAATAGACCAAACATATCAAGTTAGAAAGATATTTCATTAGAAAAACAATAAAAATTTGATTCTATAGACTTAGCTACAAAATCATCTGATTCTGTAGCTAGTCTAAAATAGCATACAGGATCAGATAGAAATCAAATCAAATCTTTTTTTAAAAGAATCAAATCCAATTTTCTTTCAATAAACATTAAAAACGAATCACTAATGATTCAAATGATTTTATCATTCAAATTAAAACATAATCAAAAGTGATTTAATCAAGACAGGGGTGAGAATACTCTGTTTCATTTTACCATAAAATCGGGTCAAACAGTAACAAGACTGTTTCATAAATGAAATCCATAGTGAGTCACATCATGTGTGATACGATCTAATCCAACACAACCAAAATCCATTCGTTATAGCTATAATAATGTAGCATAAGATTCATGTTGTTTTAATTAAATGCAAAGATGGAAAGACTGTTACGATCATGGGTAAATATAACAGCATCAACCAAAATTCGCCATAGATTTCGATCATTGAGCGTTACACAGTTAACAGACATGATCAATTAATAGTGATCACAACCATCATCAAGTCGACATAAATGATAATCATAAACTGGGCAACAATCGAAACAAATCGTGACTGAATTGAATATAGAATAATAGTGAATCCAATCTCGTTTTACAAATCAACTTGTAAGTGAATATTCATTACAAATCCAACCGATAATAGGGTCGTTCTAACAGCAAACCAAAATGAATTAACCGGTTGGTTTTCACATAACTGTTACGAATTGAATCCATTCACGATTTGGGTGAATTTGTACAGAATCATTTTAAAAACAATCCAAACTATATTCGAATTGGTCGAAAACCATATGGACATAAAACCGTAACAGTTAACCATATCACAATTGTTACCAATCATAGCATATATATTATAACGAAATCAAAACGAAATGCGATTGTGTTCAGAATCAAAATATGAGAAACAGCTCGTGTCTATCAAACGACTTCAATCGACAGCAGAGCATTCATTTTGGCTAAATCAAACAACTCAAATCCATATCAAATCAAATCGGATCGATTAAAATCTAATCAAAACTTAAACTGGGAAACGAAATTCCATTCAGTCAAAGCAAGGCTAAGTATACAATGTAATGAAACCAATCAATACTGAATAGAGCTATTCAAACCAAATTTGAATTGTTATATAAACTCATACTATTTACAAAAATGATTGATATTACACATACCTGTGTGACGAGGCTATCCAATTACGCCAGCTTAGAATTCACCACAGCCGTGGCCGATTCCACATTTTTAAGTAAAATGGAGCACATTAAGTTCTTTGTCTCTTATCGATTGATGCGTAGCTTTCGGTCTTTTGGCCGAATTAGCGGTGTAACTTTGGTCCTCCAAAGATTTAATCTTTATTTGTAACATCGGCACATCAAGATAATATCTCTCTAACCATAAGCCGCGTGATCACCGGGTATCGCATGAAGCTTGTGAGAGAAAGGAGAGTTTAGAATGATTGATGAGGGTTTCACAAAGGCAACTTAAGTTGCCTGGGTAGTTAGAGTCGTTTTGCAAACAAGGTGGTAGGTTTGACCGCGAAGTCATACAAGGGTTTGGCACACAAACCTTCGAATAGGGATATTCACTTGCCAAAAACGTTCAACCTCTGAATCCGAGTCCTCACTCAACACAATAGGGTCAAGATTAATGAGAGTTTGGCTTTGTTCTTGTATTCGAAGATTAGGCGTGCATTTTTTCCTTTGGCGTTTGCAGTGAGTTTGGCTTTGGGTTTCTTGCCCGCGAACTGCCGATTCGACATCCTTGGTCATAGAGTGGGGTACGTCGATAGGTGGGTGAGATGAGGGTTTGAGTAACGAGAATCATGGGAATGCTGAGGGTATAGTTTTGTTCTCGGTCACGGGTTTGTCAGCACATTGGAGGATTTAATTCCTCAAAACCATTACGGCGATAAAAAAAGGAATCACACGATTAGCGAGTCTCCGTGTAACCCAAATGATAAACAACAATCATTTTAACCAACCCATAGTGAAAAAAGTTGCTATCAGCCTGGTTCCTTCTGTATTTCTTAGACATTTTGAACAGGATTCTATGCAGATATTATGGCATATTGAGCTCAAAACCCGCCAAAAACCATAAGCAAACAAAGGTGGTGCAAGAAAACAAACCCATACCGACCAGCCATGGGGTGATAAGCTGTTTGATAATCATCAATAAGTCATGCCAACACTATTTAAGCATGGTCACGGGCAAACCTTTGTCACGAGCCAATATGCAGCGACTGGAAGAGTAGTGTCAAAGGGACCTCTTCTACTTTGCAAATTCTTGGACCACTTCGTTGTCCGATGCTTGAGAGCAAACCATAAGGCCGATAAGCGCTCATCAATTTGCAATTGAACATAAATTAGACCTTAACCGACAGCCATTAAAGGTCAATGTGAATTGCCTAGCAATGCAGACGTTAAAACCATCAAATTTACGTATGAACGGGAGCCACCTATTTTCCTCAAGGTCGCTGCGGGCACTGTCAAACATCCCAACAGAGCATGGCTGCCATTCGGTTCAGCCCTCACAAATGGAGCCATGGTGCGAGCACATAGTAGGGTTTGGGTCAAAACACCCGACACCACGGGGAGCCGAGTCATTCGGTCTAACCACTATGAGCGATCAAAGGGGAAGCATTAATGTGAACATGCGAGGGTGGTGGAATCACTTACCGCCATGCAAAATATTAATGGCAAAGTACAATCGGCATATTAACCCTCTGTTGAAACAATCATAACATGGTTCAAATCATACTATTCAGCCGACCCAAAATCAAGCGATGAATGATATACCAACGTGCCACTTACCATATTTCAAACCATGAATATTTAATGCAATCAAACCCAAATGTTTAACCAACACGCCATTGCATAAATGTTTAATCAGGTTTTAAAACCATGTGACAATCGATTTCATACAATTGACAAGCCAAGAGCTATAACAATAAGGACCAAAAATAAACTATGACCCCTATGCAATCGAATGACTAGAGAGTTTCTAAAAACATAAATTTTCATGCTCCATACCTTACCAATTAAATAAAAATCAGGTTGCACAATCAAAGTAAGAATAGACAAATAGGCTGAATTCGCGAAACCTTTTGAATGGCACTTAATGATAATCCAAAGGTAAGTGTCATTCAAAATATCAGTAAAGATCATGATAGTTCAAGAAGCGATGGAGTTTTCAGCTTCTGATCATTAGAAACTAAATGGAGACCAATTTACAAATGTCGCAAGAATGAAAATATCGCCTATTTGAAGAAATGCGACGACAATTTGAATAGAGGACACCGATTGTAGGCGGCTTATAGGGCAATGGAAAAATTGAATTGGTTGGAAACAATGGCGACACACTGGTAAAAGAAGTTATCTGTCAAAAGAAACAAATTTAGATTTGGACAGCAAAGAAAATTTCAACAAACATCATCATTTACCATAATTTCCAGTGATGTTTTAAAAGATGAAAACTATCAACAGTCTGAATCAACCAGTAAGTCCCGATATTAATGATAAAATATTCATCATTGGCAATACTTCGTTGCAGCCAGTGATCCATAGCCTCGACAGGGATGCCATTTGACCCACTTCGACATCACGTATCCTGTCAAGAAGTTCTGTATGAGAATAAAGGACATTAAAGAGGTTTCTTATAATTTTTCTGATTTTCATGTACCCGACATTGCTTGGTACCCGACAAGCACGTTGATTGCAAACGAAGTTGTCTTGGCGCCATGCATGCATTTACCTTGCCGGCCGGACACATTCCGGTATCAGCGGGTTTACAAACACTTCCATAGCTCTTATTAATATTTTATTTTGTTTTTCTTTTGTAAATATAGTTAGTGGTGTATTCCGATAATCTTGATATTTAACATATTTTTTTTAGACCTCATGTCGGCGAGAATATTTTAGCGTCCTTTATTCAGCTCGAGGAGATGTTTTATTTATAAAAACAACTTCCTATGGCAGGGAGACATATTTTGAGTCATTCCTTCTGAGAAGGGACGGCGTAAAAAGATAATAGATGATCATGACAAACTTTGCTTTCGAGAGATTGAAATCAGTGAGCTTCTTTCAAACAACAAAATTTTCCAACATAAATATCGATTTCAGAAATATATCGATGTTAGCACAATCTTCCGAGTTTTTTAAGCGAAGAAATTTTCTATGGTCTTTAATGCGAATGGCATAGTGCACAGATATGCACATTTTACAAAAAACACACAAAGACGATCGAATTCAAATCAAAACCAAAGCGAGAAAGCAAAGCGAAAACAAAAAAAGAAATATTTACATAATATGCAAAGGGTGGTTATCAAGAAAAGTATCTTTTGAGGGCTTGACCATTCACGGATAGGTGTCAAGCTACCCTTCAAGATTATGTAATCGAAAGGAACTAGGACCCAACTTTTAGGCAATCAAAAATGGCCCAAGCCATAAGTTTGAAACTTGGTGTGCTCACCCTTTCCTTAGTGTGGTTTGTCCCACTTTTACAGGCGAGGTCGCCTACTTCAAAATTCCTATCGGCCGAGGGTAGAATCAGACCAACTTTTAATCAATTGTTGATGTTGGTCTAACTTACGCTTAGCTTGAGTTCTTTCTTCTTCTAACTTCATCAAAGTGTTAATCCGACTTTCTAAAAAGGACAATCTTCTTCTTTGGACTTTTTGCTGACAATTGGAAGCAAAGGAAGAAAAGAATGTGAGGGTGGCATAATGGCTTCTGTCATAAGCGAGGAAAAAGAGTTATCTATAGCGGCTTGGGTGTTACCCTATCATTACGGTGCATTGTGCGAGTTCTTGTGATTTTTCAATACGGTTCTCTTGATGATTTTTGATCAAGTTTTGTTTGTTGATTAAGCACAAGCGTTGCCACGGGGGTAGTAACTAGGAGAATACTTAAGCTTTATTCCTTTCTCCAAAGTGAACTCACTCATCTCTATAGAAGAAAAGTATGAAGCATTATCAAAGACTAGGCAATCAGGGATACCGAAGCAGTGATAATATTGAGTTTAGAAAGAAGCAATCACGGCTGTGTTAACAATTCTGTGTATTGACAGACCATCGGTAAAGTAATCAGTGGGCTGTCACAATATACTTGTGCTATTTTGAGGATGGAGGGTTAATAGGACCTATGATATCAATTTACATTCTTTGGAAAGGAGAGTCGTGAAAGCGGGTTGCAAGGGAAGGTTAGTTTACAACCCATACGATGCTCTGACAGATGATACATTTGTGACATAAAGCATGGGCGTCCCTAAAAAGCGTGGTCCAGTAGTAACCAACTCTCAAAACCTTATGGGATGGTATAAAGCCATAGCCACCGGCTTCTCCTGCGTACAACTCAAGCAAGACTTTTTACGCTTCATCTTTTTCGGTATGTCGATGCATACGTCAAAATTTTGACGAAACATTATATCGTTAATTAGATGAAAGGAGGTTGACTTTAGTCTCAATTCTCTTCTCTTGGCCGGGGTCAAGGTGACGGGGAGCTGATCCATGTTCAAGACAAAATCTAATAACTTCGTGCATTACCCGAGGACTTACTCTGAGGGTTTTGTGGTGCATCATATCAGAAACTTTGTCCAGCGTTGTTCTAGGTTTGACGTATCACTTTATTCTTGTTGTTCTATTTCTGAATCAACAACCAACACACAATCCTTGGCCTCTCACGATCCATGTTGGGGTGATCTCTAAGTCATACTACTGCAAGGAGGTTACCCAGTTGGACCTTTTCTCTCCTAACTCCTTTTACACTAACAAGTTCATTACGGCAGGGTAGGGGACAATGACTTTTGTCTTTGACTTCAAAAGATAGGACCGAGAATGCTTAACTGCTTTGAAAACAGCATGGAAGCTTGCCGATCGACATTGGTAGTTAAGTTCGTACCTTTGAAAGCGAGCTCTGCTTTAAAAGGTGATGGGTACTTCGTTGTTCTCGAAATTCTTCAGAATTAGGACTGCGGCATAGGAACGAACAGAGGCAAAAGTATAGAGTGTAAAGTCTTGAAATCGGGGGCTCATCAAGGCGGGCGTCTATTATGGCCTTCTTTATGTCATTTAAAGCTTGGTTTTTACATGGGTCCCAGGTGATATTGGGTGTCTTTTCTTAATCAGTTACGGAGGCGTCATTTGGACTGAGGACAAATCTTCTCATGAAATTAATCTAGCCTAGGAAGAGCGCATGGATTTCTTGGATGTAGGAGGGGGAAGTTTAGCGATGAATTAGTTCCTCTCGGGGTCAATAATCAACCCATCACTAGACACATGATGAATCCTAATGTTACCTGTTCTCGCAAATGACCTTGGGGTTCAAGGAGATGTATTTGCGACATCATTAACAAAACTAACTTCTAAATGAAATTAGGTTAGATGATAGATCTTTGTTTAGAATAAATGATTTTATCATCTAAGTAGACTACTACGGGTGATTGATTAAGCCTCGAAGAAATTCCATTTCTCTCACGAAGAGTAGCACCAACATTAATCAATCCAGGCATTTTCACGATAAGCATATAAGTGCTACGAGAATGCCGGAAGGTAGTTTTTAGTTGGTCTGGTGGAGACATCAAGACTTGGTTATCCGGAGAAACCATCTAGTAAGGATAGCCTCGGAACCAGATACTTGTTGAAGGAGAAATACGTTCCATGGAACGGGGATAATTATCTTTGTCGAACTTGGATTGAGGTTTAGGAATCGACACAAGTCAATTTCCCGGTTTTCTTCGAGTAGGACGGGGTTGGATACCCATTGGGTGTGTATAATAGGAAAATTATTTTAGCACTTAGGGTTTATTCAATTCTTTTTGAGCGATTAGGTTCTAATTTAGGATGCATTTTTCCTCCGGATTTCACATTTGGAAGGGTGGGTTTGGGGTTTCATCGGGGATGACATCTTCGTATCAATGTTAGGATCAAATTTTTAAGATCATCGTATGTCCACGTAAAGACATCCTTAAATTCTTTAAATAATTTAACAAAAGCACGATCTTTTTCATGTCTAGAACATCCCAAGCTTGATACACTAAGGATTTTCACTGGTCCCTAATTGACTTTTTCATAAGATAATGAGTAACTATTGGTTTTGCAATTGACCGTCCTTTTAAATTTATCTTCAAAATCATTAAAACTTTTCACAATCTAACAACAGATTTGGGTATAAATTTACGTAATCCGATAGAGCTTCATGAGATTTCGGATTAGGTATTACCATAAAGTCGTACAGGGAGGTAATGGAAGTAAATCGCGTTAAGTTCGTCTATCACTAGCCTTGAAAGGTTTCTTCCATATGAAGTTAATGATCTCAGCGATCATCGTCAAATACTCTCGGTTGTGATGTTGTCTGGGATAGATAGTCGAAATAATAGCTCCACGGAGAATGCATTTGGGGATAGGCCTTACGTAGGAAGAAGTTTAAAGGCTACATTAGCTAGTAGATGCCTTAGCGTTATTTAATCTAGGAATGGAATTTATATTAAAGAAGAAAATTTGTTCATTAGACTCCATACCCTAGACTAGTAACATTTGAGATGCAAGGAAAGACAATGTATAGAATCTATCACCTGCCTAACCACTATCTCAAAAGTTACCAGTCTAACCACTATTTCAGAGTCACCAAATACAATCAAATTTTGAATGTTCATGTCCAAGGCATTTCTGAGACCTTGCAATAAAGCCCCATATTCTACTGATATTATTAAGTACCTCAAATTCAAGATCTACAAACTAACTAATGTCTTGTTACCTCTGGGATCGATAATGATCATTTTTATAACTTCCTTCTTTAGACTTGGAACCCGTCGAAAATAAAGAGACCAAAATTGATTTCCATCGGGCTCATGAAACTGTTGCATAGAAGTTGTCGGTTGCACATATGCTATGATCTCGGTGTTGTTACAGGTTGTTGATAGGTGAAACTTGACCATGAAATTTTCAAAGAAAGGTGTCCATCCCTTGGACTTGGGGTGAATCAACAGGAGGTGTAAATGGTTCGTTAGGATCATTCAAATACCCAGGTAGTGAACTTAAAGATGCCTGATTCACCTGATCTTTTAGGCTTACCGTTTACGCGGAAAGCCATAAGTGAAGGAACCGATCGTCATGAAGTAACCTTGTAGCTGCTCTGACTAGTCCCTGCTGAAAAACAAACCGTACACTTACGGAATATCCACCACAATTATATCAATGACTGATGAACCTTTGGTTAGGTGATAATCTAATCAATACATTTTTAGTTAAGCCCTATCACTTTTACATCTGTTCGATCAAGTTGTATTATTTTCAAAGAAAAGTTCCGCCGGCGTTAATCTTTTGGTAGGCAGTTAAGGCATCACGTTTGATGATGCTCACGAGTCAACCATACAATTATGCACATTTACGTTGAGATTTTGAAAGTTAAAAGAAAGGAGGTACATTCTTGCAGTACCAGAGTAGTAGCTTGTGGTTTCTTACTTACGGTTCTAATGCTACTTTATCTGCATTATTTACACTATTTACGGTATTCTGAGTTCTGAAGGCTTCCTTTATCTTGAGGATCGGGGATTGTTTTTAGTGGAAGTCTTCTGTGGAACTTTGCTTTGCACAACCTTGTTACCATTTGAATTACCATTCTTGCCATTTTCTGAAATATTTTGCAACATCTTACGTAACCAAAACGGAAATTTCAACAACTCATAAATAGAAATATTTGCCCTTAATTTTTAAGATCTTCAACTACATCATAATCTAGTTTAGGGCTGACATTACTTGGTTTAATTTCTGTTGATTTAGATTTGGAGCTCAGCTTTGGAGGTGAAAGTTGTAGTGTTCTCGGTAGGTTTTGTTGTTTGTTCTCTTACTCCTAGTGTTGTAGGGTAGAATAGTCTCGAAGTTAGCTTGAAAGATGCTATCAGAAGTGTCCAAAGATGTTGGAAGAAGACTCTTCTTCTTGAGCGTTTCTGCTCTACTTCTTCTAGAGAGTTTGGGAGGCATCAAGTTATCTTGGGCTTCTAGAATTGTCTGAAGGACACATTGCAAACTTTCACAAGTTCAAGCCGCCGAGGGTTTTGGATTAGGCGGTTGGTAGGGAAAAAGGCTTTGGAAGGGGTTTATAGGGTCCTTTTCGAGGAAGCTTCTTGATTGACACCATCTATAACTTGATTAGAGAATTTTTGTACAACTTTAGTTAAATTTTCCAAATGTCGGGTTTTCAGTTGTTTTGCTTTGTGTGGGTCTGGGAGAATTTCAATCTTCTTTGGAAGAAAGCTTGATCTGAGTTTAGTTGCTAGATGAATTCTTCGGAGCTAAAGTATGTCTTTCAATTTGGAAGTAGCCTCTTGAGGCTTCTAACAACGTGGCCTTTTTAGATCGTTTTACCCAAATAACTATGCTTTGATGTAGTGCTTTAGTGTAGTAGCTATTACAAGACTCTCGGCGGTATAATGCGGGGATTCGATTTTTTAGCGTTAAGAATCTTTGATTAAAATATTTTAACTTTTTTCTTTTGGGTTCATTCTTAGCTTGAAATATCCATGACCAAGACTTAGGGTTTACCATCTTCAAATTTTTCCAAAAAGCATGACTCAAAATTTTCCAAAGACACTATTGTATGGGTATGGAGTACGTTGGGCAGTAAAGTACCAAAATGGACTCATTACCCTCAAAGAGTATAAAGGAACAATCCTAGGAATAGCGTCTTCGTGTTCCAACATTGCGAGGTCACGATGGCTAACATAAATTTTTGATATGATATTCAGCTATCTGTTTCGAATCGGGATCAAACTTAGGAAACCATTTCTAAGGGTGTTTAGGTAAAGGATGTTAAGCTCCAGGTACAGCTACAACATCCTGGTCCAACAATGGTCTAGTAGGGTTGTTCTGGTTTTCCATTAGGGTAGTGGGTGTAGAAGGATGAAAAGGTGAATTGCCTTCGTCAGAAAAGGAATCTCCCTCCGAAGGAAGGTGATGATAAGGTGGTGAAGGAGGTATCAGATCCTCCTGCAGCAGGATTTGTGTTTGGATCTGAAGGATTCACAATGAGGTTAATATCTTCCTTGTTCTCTGATATCGAGGGAGAAGTCTAAAGGTTGACCCAGCGGGCCGGTTTTGGTTGCCTAAGGCGAGCTAAGGCACTATGTGTTTTAATAAGAGATTGACGAATAATCTCTTGTGTATCACCACTGTAGGATTAGGGGTTGTTGGCTCAGCTGTGATCTGTGGATCTTCGGTTGAAGTAGTTGTTGTTTGAGGGGAATATTATCTTGTAGAATGGCTTCTAGTCACTATAGGTGGCGATTAGGTGGAGGTCTTACGCGACCCCTTCGTGCCATTAATTAAGTTCGGGCCCTCCTTCTAGCCATTTGTTGTAGGCTGAGGAAATTGTTAGTCCATCAATTGAAGTGGAACAGGTCGGGGTTGTATAAATAACCCAATTTGTTTGGGATGAACCACCTTGACTGGTTTAGCGGCTCCGTTGGCAGCTCTAAGATCCTAAGAAACAAAAGAAACTAAACTAAACTAACTAATCTAACTAAAAACAAATAAAACAAACTAAACTAAAACTAAATACAAGAAACTAACTAAAACTAAATAAGAAAATAATCTAACTTCAAAGAGCCCCAATAAAAAATTAACTAAAACAAGCTAATACACTAATCTAATTAAAACAAACTACTAAATTAAACTAGAACTAAATATAAACTACTCTAACTATTTTATCTACGACTACTAATTACACTAACTCTAATAATTAGTTTTCTAATTACTAGTTATATTATAACTGATACAAATATACAATATAAACGATCTGATTTTAATTAAAACACATAGAAACTCATTTGATTCTTGCCCTCGACCATTTATAGATATATTTTGATTTTATGATTTTATGAAAAGAAATAAAACTTCTTGAAATTAAGCGATCTAATATATTTACTTAAATTAAAACTGAAATTAAACGATCTAATATATTTACTGAAATTAAACAATCTAATATAAATCTAACTAGACTTATATCTAAACTAAACTACTAATAAGAACAGTAAACAAAGAAGTGACTAACTGACCTGGAAATGCTCCTAATTTGTCCTATGTATGATGACTTTGAAGCTGGTCAGCGAAAGTAAACTCGCATCGGTTAGTCCAAAAGCTTCTCATAAACGATAGGCTGCGCTGCTCTTTGAATTGTTTACAGGACAAACAAGACATAAAAAATCATAACAATTTTATGATTTATAAATCTCTGCAATAAGGGAAACATGTTATGCAGAAACTTATATTTTATAATTCAACTCATGAAGAAGAGAAATCTGTCGTTCACAAACTGAATTAAGCAATTGCTATGTTCTTTAAATACTTAGAAGAAACCAGATATGGATTACAGTGATTAAATTATATCATTTGCACATGATTAAGATAGCTAAAGTAGTCATTAACCAGATACAAATTGATATACACAACATGAAACAAAATATTGATATGATGAGAAGCTAAAGCTGTAACAAAACACCAAATTCCGCCTCAGTCTGTATTAAAATTCCATATCCTTGTTCTCCCACGAATGAGGATGATCATTATTACAAAAATGATACGTATTTATAAGTCTCTCCACAGGGTAAAACCTCCCTGTGGATAATATCAAACTGTTTTACATAATCTGGGAGATATCCCAAACTCAACTAAACTAGGAAACTAAAATGCAAGTAAAATATTTCAAATATCCCCTAACTGCTCATCATATCCACTGGAATTTCGAATTTATCTGCAATAGACCAAACATATCAAGTTAGAAAGATATTTCATTAGAAAAACAATAAAAATTTGATTCTACAGACTTAGCTACAGAATCATCTGATTCTGTAGCTAGTCTAAAATAGCATACTGGATCAGATAGAAATCAAATCAAATCTTTTTTTTAAAGAATCAAATCCAATTTTCTTTCAATAAACATTAAAAATGAATCACTAATGATTCAAATGATTTTATCATTCAAATTAAAACATAATCAAAAGTGATTTAATCGAGACAGGGGTGAGAATACTCTGTTTCATTTTACCATAAAATCGGGTCAAACAGTAACAAGACTGTTTCATAAATGAAATCCATAGTGAGTCACATCATGTGCGATACGATCTAATCCAACACAACTAGAATCCATTCGTTATAGCTATAATAATGTAGCATAAGATTCATGTTGTTTTAATTAAATGCAAAGATGGAAAGACTGTTACGATCATGGGTAAATATAACAGCATCAACCAAAATTCGCCATAGATTTCGATCATTGAGTGTTACACAGTTAACAGACATGATCAATTAATAGTGATCACAACCATCATCAAGTCGACAAAAATGATAATCATAAACTGGGCAACAATCGAAACAAATCGTGACTGAATTGAATATAGAATAATAGTGAATCCAATCTCGTTTTACAAATCAACTTATAACTGAATATTCATTACAAATCCAACCGATAATAGGGTCGTTTTAACAACAAACCAAAACGAATTAACTGGTTGGTTTTCACATAACTGTTACGAATTGAATCCATTCACGATTTGGGTGAATTTGTACAGAATCATTTTAAAAACAATCCAAACTGTATTCGAATTGGTCGAAAACCATATGGACATAAAACCGTAATAGTTAACCATATCACAATTGTTACCAATCATAGCATATATATTATAACGAAATCAAAACGAAATGTGATTGTGTTCAGAATCAAAATATGAGAAACAACTCGTGTCTTTCAAACGACTTCAATCGAAAGCAGAGCATTCATTTTGGCTAAATCAAACAACTCAAATCCATATCAAATCAAATCGGATCGATTAAAATCTAATCGAAACTTAAACTGGGAAACGGAATTCCATTCAGTCAAAGCAAGGCTAAGTATACAATGTAACGAAACCAATCAATACTGAACAGAGCTATTCAAACCAAATTTGAATTGTTATATAAACTCATACTATTTACAAAAATGATTGATATTACACATACCTGTGTGACGAGGCTATCCAATTACGCCAGCTTAGAATTCACCACAGCCGTGGCCGATTCCACATTTTTAAACAAAATGGAGCCTGTCGTTCTTTGTCTCTTATCAGTGGTCTGTAGCTCAGTCTTTTGACGGGTAAGCAGTGTAACCTGGTCCTCCAAAGATTTAATCTTTGACTGTAGCATTGGCACATCAAGATAATATCTCTCTAACCATAAGCCGCATTGATCACAGGGTGGCACTGTAGGCTTTGACAGAGCAGGAGAGGGTTTAGATGAATGACCGGGGGTTTCACAAGGCAGCTTAATGCCTGGGTAGTTAGGGTCGTTTTGCAAACAAGGTGGTAGGTTTGACACGAAGTCATACAAGGGTTTGGCACACAAACCTTCCGAATAGGGATATTCACTTGCCAAAAAATGTTCAACCTCTGAATCAGAGTCCTCGCTCAACACGATAGGGTTAGGATTGACAGGGGGCTTTGGCCTGTTCCTCGCCATTCGAGAGATTAGACACACATTCTTTTTGCCTTTGGCATTGGCAGTAGGTTTGGCTTTGGGTTTCTTTCCCACAGGCTTAACATTTTTGACATCCTTGGTCACAGAGTGGGGTAGGTCGATAGGTGAGTCGGGTAAGGGTTTAGGTAGCAGAATATTGTAGGGTACTGGGGGTATAGTTTTGTTCTCGGTCACCACAGGTTTGTCAACCTGTGGAGGATTCGATTCCTCAAAACCATTACGAGCGAGAAAATCGTTCCAACAGTCTCGGTTTAACCCCATATGATAAACAACAATCATTTTAACCAAACCATAGTGAAAGAGGCTGCTGTCAGCCTGGTTCCTTTTGTATTTTTTAGACATTTTGAACAGGCTTCTATGTAGATAGTATGGCATATTGAGCTCAAAACCCATAAAAACCATAAGCAAACGAAGGTGGTGCAAGAAAACAAACCCATACCGACCTTCGCAGGTGATAAACTGTTTGATTATCATCAATAAGTCATGACATCGTTGTTTAAGCATGGTCACAGGTAAACCTTTGTCACAGGAGCCAACCTTACGTGACTGGAAGAGCAGTGTCCAAGGGACCTCTTCTACCTTGCAATTCTTGGACCATCGTTGTCCAGTGGCAGGCAAACCCGTAGAAAGACTAACAAACTGCTCATCAATTTGCAATTGAACATCGCCGACCTTGGCTCGACAGCCATCAAAGGTCAATGTGAATTGCCTAGCAACGCAGAGGTTAAAACCATCAAATTTTTGTATGAACGGGAGCCACCTATTTTCCTCAAGGTCACTGCGGGCACTGTCGAACATCAATAGAGCCTAGCTACCATTCGGTTCATCCCTCACGACTGGAGCCATGGTGCGGGCACATGGTAAGGGTTTGGGTCGAAAACACCAGCACACAGGAGCAGATTCATTCGGTCTAACCATTATGAACGATCAAAGGGGAAGCATTAATGTGCGCATGCGAGGGTGGTGGAATCACTTACCGCCATGCAACATATTAATGGAAAAGTACAATCGGCATATTAACCCTCTGTTGAAACAATCATAACATAGTTCAAATCAAACTATTCAGCCGACCCAAAAATCAAACGATGAATGATATACCAACGCGCCACTTACCATATTTCAATCCATGAATATTTAATGCGAAATCAAACCCAAATGTTTAACCAACGCGCCATTGCATAAATGTTTAATCAAAGGTTTTAAAACCATGTGACAATCGATTTCATACAATTGACAAGCCAAGAGCTATAACAATAAGGACCAAAAATAAACTATGACCCCTATGTAATTCAATGACTAGGGAAGTTTCAAAAAACATAAATTTTCATGCTCCATACCTTACCAATTAAATAAAAATCAAGTAGCGCAATCAAAGTAAGAATAGGCAAATAGGCACAATTCAAAAACCTTTTAGCCACTTAATGATAATCCAAAGGTAAGTGCCATTCAAAATATCAATAAAATATCATGATAGTTCAAAGAACGATGGAGGAGTTTTCACGCTTACAGTCGTGAAAACTAAATGGAGACCAATTTGCAAATGTCGCAAAGAATGAAAATATCGCCTATTTGAAGAAATGTGACGACAATTTGAAGTTCAGAGGACATAGGTGTAGGCAGCTTATAGGGCAATGGAAAAATTGAATTAGCTGCCAACACCAGGCAGTGCTTAAGATCCCTATCCCAAAAGCGAAGGAGATTATGAAGCCTCCCTCCTCGTTTAGCTTTGAGAATGAGATTCAAAAGATTAAAATTACTGTACCTTTCTTGGAGCTAGTTAAAAATGAGGATTTCAAGAGGTACCTCTCCAAAGTAATGCAACCTAGACCTGCATCTTATTGACTCAGTCAACCTACAAGATGAAAATCCAGCTGTCATACTGGGGCCATTGGTAGAATATAGAGATGACTCTTCCCCTCCTTTTTATACCTCATTAAAAATTCATGATAAAGTGTTGCACAACTTCTTGATGGATTTACGGGCATCTCACAATCTCATGCCTAAGACTGTCATGGATGAGCTTGGGTTGGAGGTTACAAAAACTTACCACGACCTGTACTCATTTGATTCCAGGAAGGTGAAGTGCCTTGGGGTTATTAAAGACTTGGTTGTTTCCTTGTTCCAGTTGCCAATGAAAAGTGTGGTCATGGATATTGTGGTGGTTGATGTTCCCCCCAATTTTGGGATGATTTTGTCTAGATCTTGGATCAAAATACTAGGGGGGAATTTACAGATGGATATTTCATATGCCACCATTCTTGTGTTTCAGGGAGAACATAGAAGGTTTTATAGGGAAGCACAACTTGCTTACATTATCAGTGACGAAGCAAACCCTACCAACCACCCCATTTTTGTAGTAGACACTAATCTAGGAGCCAATATGTTACAAATCACTGATGATCCTCAAGCACCTATTGAAATCAGAAAGCACCCCATCACCTCTTGTGAAGACCCTCCTTCGAATATCTCTATTTGGAAAATGTTTTTTGATGGAGCCTCTTCTAGGGAAAGTGTTGGGGCTAGGGTAGTTTTCATTTCCCCTACCCAAGAGACCATATCTCTGTCTTTTAAACTTGAATTTGAAACAACAAACAATGTGGAAGAATATGAGGCTCTTGTTTTGGGTTTGAGAGCTTCTAAAGACATGGAGATTGAGGAGCTAGCAGTGTTTGGATATGTTGAGTTAAATTTCCATCATGTCAGAAATCTGTATCAAGCTAAGCACCCTAGGTTAAGGGCCTATAAAAATGAAGTCTGGGATCTTGTTGATAGTTTCTTCTTGGCTTTTAATATCTCATTTGTTCCAAGAGAGGAGAACTCTATGGAAAATTCATTGGCTGTCTCATAAAGTAATTTCAGGGTCCCTTTGCCCCCAAAGCTCAAGTATAAGGTGGAAGTAAAATACATACCCTCTATTCCTAACAATGTCAAACATTGGAAGGTTTTTGAGGATGATCTTGAAATGAAAAGATTTCTTGAGACTGTGGATGAATTTTTTGATTTCCATATTGATCAGGATCAAGATACTGAAGAAAGCCCTCATGCTGATGTTTTTCTAAATAAAATTGTTGACCATCATATTGTTCAGTTGCCAAGTAACCATATTATAAAGGGACTTGTCCCCTTGGAGAGACTGTTTGACATAAATGATGTTGTTGTAAAGGTTAAAGGTTCAATTGAAGACGATGATACGAATTAATGTAATTTAGGAACAAAGGAGGATCCCAAATTTGTTAAATTGTCTAGCATCTTGTCAAAGGATCAAAGGTTCGAGTATGTCGATATTTTGAGGGAGTTTGTTGATGTTTTTTCTTGGAAATATGAAGATTTAGGGACATATGACACAAACATCATGGAACACAAGATCCCTTTGAAAGAGGAGGCCAAACCTTTTAGGTAGAAACTCGGATAGATAAACCCCATGCTACTGCCTATTATGGAAAGGGAAGTGAAGAAGTTGCTAGATGCCCAGATCATCATTCCTTTGAGATATTCAGAATGGGTGGCTAACTTGGTGCCTGTGAGGAAGAAAAATGAGGAAATCAGATTGTGTGTTGATTTCAGAAATTTGAATAGGAGCTCCAAAAAGGATAACTACCCCTTGCCAAAGATGGAGCACATTTTGCAGAGAGTGACTGGATCATCTAGGATGTCCATGATTGATGTATTTTCTGGCTACAATCATATCTCTGTCCTACCTGAAGATAGAGAAAAGACAACCTTCACTACTCCTTGGGGCACATTCATGTATGCTAAATTGCCCTTTGGATTGATGAATGCAGGAGCAACCTTCCAACAAGCCATGGACATTGCCTTTGTTGGGGAAAAAGACAAATTTGTAGTCATATATTTGGATGGCATTACAATATTCTCAAGGTATGATAAAGAGCATTGCCATCGTCTGAAGAAAGTCTTCCTAAAATGCAAAAAGTTTGGTCTCTCCCTCAACCCTAAGAAATCTTTGTTTGCTATGAAAGAGGGAAAATTATTGAGGCATATTGTGTCAGCTGAGGGGGTAAGAATTGATCCAAGCAGAGTATAGGTCATCCAAACCCTACCTTTTCCCATATCTAAGAAAGAGGTTCAGTCTTTCTTGGGTAAAATAAACTTTTTGAGAAGATTCATTTCTAATTTTGCTAAGTTGGTTAAGCACATTACAACCATGCTTAGAAAAGGAAGCGAGGTGAAATGGAGTGCTAAGTCCATAAATTATTTTAACCAAATCAAAAGGGCTTTCACTGAAGCACTTGTGCTCATTAGCCCTGACTATTCTAAGGAATTTCTGATATTTTATTTTGCCTCATCTGATACATTGGTTGTTTTTTTGCTACAGAGAAATACAGAAGGGTTAGAGCAGCCTATTTCCTTTTTTAGCAGAGCATTGAGGGATGCATAAATGAGATATGATATCATGGAGAAGCAGACATATGCTTTGGTGAAAGCCCTCAAGGATTTCAGAATCTATGTTCTACATTCAAAGACTATTTCTTATGTCCCCTCAGCCTCAGTAAAGGAGATATTGATCCAGCCTGACATAGATGAGAAGCAAAGAAAATGGATTGCCAAAATTTTGGAATTTGACCTTGAAATAAAGCCCACTAAATTGGTAAAGGGCCAAGGTTTAGCCAAGCTACTGGCTGAATCAAACTGCAAGGCTTTAGGGGTTAATTTCATGAGCATAAACTCAAAAAATCAGCAGACTGAGATTGTTGATAAAGACTCTCATGTAGACCTCAATTTGGCAGAAT
The DNA here is from genome assembly GCA_010110895.2 of Picea sitchensis. NCBI lineage: Eukaryota > Viridiplantae > Streptophyta > Pinopsida > Pinales > Pinaceae > Picea > Picea sitchensis. Next base: position 129,152 of record SNQJ01S0019095.1, read on the forward strand.
GCACTTGGTATAAAGATATCATATATTTTCTGCAGAAGTTGAGGCCGCCTGATGGTTTGGACAAAAACAAGGTAAGAGATTTGAAACTCAAAGCAATCAAATATTGTCTCATTGATCAGGTTTTATACTGGAAAGATCCTTTGGGAGTTCTGTTAAGATGTTTAGACCCACGGGAAGCCCAAAAGGCCATAACATATTTTCATAACAACTTATTTGGGGGACATCATTCCAAGAGGACCACAACTTACAAGATCCTTAGAGCAGGGTATTTCTGGCCCAACCTTTTTACTAATGTTTGTGCAAATATTAGAGCTTGTGTCAAGTGTCAAAAGTTTGCTCGAAAGCATCAGTTCAAATCTTTTCCTTTGAAACCTGTAATGGTTTCTGGACCTTTTCAGCTATGGGGTCTTGACTTCATTGGATAGATCCACCCAGCCTCAAGTGGACAACACAGGTGGATTTTGACTACCACTGATTATTTCACCAAATGGATAGAAACCATCCCTACAAGGAATGCCTCTCACAAGGTAATCATTAGCTTCCTTGAAGATATAATGTCCAGATTTGGTTGTCCAAGAAGGATTGCTACCGACAATGTTGCCTCCTTCAAAGATGAATAATTAATCAATTTTTGTGAGCAGTATGGGATCACATTAATCCATTCTACTCCCTACTACCCTCAGGAAAATGGTTTAGCAGAGTCCTCTAACAACAGCCTCATAAAGATCATCAAGAAATTGTTAGAAGACAACAAGAAATCCTGAGACTCAAAGCTGAAATTTGCATTATGGGATGACAAAGTTACAACAAAGAGGTCACTGGGTGTTTCCCCTTTTCAACTTGTGTATGGGGTGGAGGCTATTTTTCCTACTCAGCTTGCCTTGCCTATGGAAAAATTCCTCCAGGACTACCAAGGAGAACCTGATGATATGGTCAGGAGGATACAACAGCGAGTAGAAGTAAAACAAGCTAGAGAGAAACTACTTGATAAAGTTCAAGATCACCAACATAGAATAAAACAAGCCTTTGAAAAGAGGGAAAGCAAGAAATATTTCCAGCTAGGAGATCTGGTGCTCAAGTGGGATGCCCCCAAGCAAGACAAAGGAAAACATGGTAAATTTGAAGCCTTATGGATTGGTCCCTTCAAGATTTCTGAAGCATTTTTAAATAACACCTATAAGTTGTAGAGCTTGGAGGATTCTGAAGTTTTGGGCAGCCCTGTCAATAGGCACTTTCTGAAGAAATATTTTGTTTAAGCCATGATTGGCTTCCCACCATTGTGATTACCACTTCCTTTCATTTTTTGTTTAAATAAGAGACTCCATGACCCAAAATCTAAGGCACTGGAACTGTGCGTTCTTGGAAGCTCGCAGGGAGCATGCCATCCCCTGTGGAGCCAAATGTTATCACACAAAGCAACATGAACGCAGGGGATCAAGTGCATTTTGTAGCGATTGAGATCCCATGTACAGGTTCGATGTGGCGCTATCTCTAAGCACAGATGGAAGGACTCCAAGGTTAGCAGGCGGGTAAAGGTTTGGCAGGAGCGTTAAAGTAGCCAGTGCGCCCAGATCTCAGGTCCCTTGCATATCGATGGTCTCAGATCATTTCCGGGCCGCAACATGCGTGGACGTCAAAATCCGAAGGGCATGCCTAAATCCAAACCATTGTTTTGCGAGGAGGCTATGTGGCAAAAGGATGTCCGTTTTGGGCCCAAAAGCGATGTGGATCCAAACCTCTTCCCACGGCCCCGAAATGAACATGCACATACACTGTCCTATCAATATCGACAGGTGGTCACCCGATAGTCGTCCCGCCACGCTCAAATCCCTAGGAGCGGTCAGCCAATGAACGAGAATTGACTTTTGTGGTCACCTGCTTATTCAACGCCCAATCAGATTCCGATAGGTGATCTTCCACTAGTCATCCAACTACTCTCCAATCTCGATAAAGATCTAGTTAATGAAGTAGGCACTGGTAGCTGAAACCTCATCTCAGTCCATAAATGGAAGGCTCGGAAGTTATGACTAAGGAGACGGAGTTGTTCGCCCAAGGTACAACCATGGACGGTTTTCCTGCAGGCCCATACTGAACCAGGTTTGCGTATGACAAAAGGAAACACACATAGTCTGACAGAGGGATGCACAGATGCAAAGCTTTGATTGAGATTGCCAAATCACACTCCTGGTGGCTGTGGACTGATTTGAGTATAAGTAGATCAAGTCAATATTTTGTTGTGGTGGTTGAATGGTTGAACAGAGCTCCCTACTGTGTAATTTTGATGCTGGAATTGTTCTCTGGTTATGTATCACATTTGAGACTTTCTCGTTAATATAAGTCAGTTTCTTTCATCTCTTTGTTTAAACTGTGCTGAAACACTTGGGCATGGAGGATCCAGTCGAGGGTTGCGGTTTTATTGTAATGTAGGTTTGATTACAGTATTGTTGTGACCAGTTTTAGTTAGTTTCTTTGTTTTCTTATTTCCCCCTATGCTGAAAGGCTCGGGCATGGAGGATCCAGTCGATTTGTTGTAGTTGCATGGTAATGTAGGTTTGATTATTATGTTGCTGTGACATATTTCAATGTCTGGAACTTGAGTTCAAGAGTGCTCTTGAGCCTGAGTTTTTCTTCACCAAGCTGCTTGAAGGTCGGATGCTCATAACAATCTTGTTTACCTCTCTCACTAAGTCTACCTTCTTCTCACACTTAAACTCAAATCACTGACTGAAGTTAATGAGGACCTCACTTCATTGTGCATTGCTTGTCCAATTTCTGTGTTAAAATCATTCTTGTACTAAGTTTTGTCCATTTGACCTCCACTCATAAAACCAACATCCACCAAACATTCTAATGGGTACTGGACTTATCCTCTTACAATCTGAAGGTGACTCTCAGTGCTAACACAATATGTGATCAAAATTTTGTGAAATGAATTTATGACTAATACAAAGTAGAAGTGGAAAATCCTTGTAGTTGTCCTAATAAAAACATTTATACAACCAATGTATGATCAAAATTTTGTGAAATAAATTTGTGACTAATATAAAGTAGAAATTCCATAAACTATACTCCTAGAAGATGTTAAGAACTAATCCTATAAAGATAAGTGATGCTCATTTTACAATTAGAAGATGTTAAGAGCTAGTCCTATAAAGATATGTGATGCTCATTTTACAATTCAAGAGAAAGTAGAGTGTGAACAATTTATCTACTTTTTGTATATTAAATCTAGATGGTACATTAAATGCATTGAATACTGACACTAACATAAAATATGTCACTCAATGTTATATGAAGATGTATATAAAAGTAATATGTCACTCAATGTTATATGAAGATGTATATAAAAGTAAGAAAATTACTAATTGGAATTTTAGTTGTTATATGATGTATATAAAAGTCATAAGGAATTTTAGTCAGACTTTGTATCAAGTCCGACCAAAATTCCTCTGCAGCTCTCAAGACCTAATAATTTGCAATGGAGTAATGAAGTGGCCAAACTCCAACCAAATGACCTGTATTCATGGGCTAGGTAGTAGTGTTGTAGGTTATGTGATAGCTGATATCCCTGTTTCTAACCAAATAACAACTTTTGACCTTTTAAATGACCATGAGCCTGACTCTGATCATAAACCTTTAACCCTAACTCTAAAATTTTCCATGCATAGGAGTACCATTGAA
>SNQJ01S0019095.1:132842-150885 GCA_010110895.2 Picea sitchensis
GCCCAACATGTTTGGTTACAAATAATAATAGATGGCATGGTACAAAAGCACTCTACAACCCAGACAGAAGAAATGCAAAAAAATTGGTTATCAGCATTTCACACATCACCAATAATCCCCACAAGAACAGAGCCCGTTCATGAAATGATGGAAGCGGATTGCATCCCTTACGACAATTTCTCTTCCAACAATCTTGGAGATGAACTTAATAGCATTATGACAGTCACCACAGACACGAAGGTTTTTCACTACTCGAATAGTTTTCCAAGAGGGGGTGCTGATAAGCCCAAATGCAACTGCTAGTTTTTCACTGTGATAACAAAGGAACTTTTCCTTTTGTTCCTCATCCACATTATGCAACACAAAACTTTTGTCCGGCACATAACCTGCTGCTTTCATCTGCCCAGCCAATTTATCTAATATTGCATAAATCTCCTTAATTTGTGGGTGCAATGTATCATCTGAAACAAAGGCATGCACCCTAGTCTCGACCTCAATCCAGCTATATGCTGTTTCTTTCTTTACTCCCCTGTCATTCATCATTTTCCGCACCTTCGCTACATCATCCCACCTGCCAGCAGCAGCATATATATTAGAAAGTAGTACATATGGTGCCGCATTTTTTGGTTCCAACTTAAAAAGGCATTCTGCTGCACATTTTCCTAGCCGAATATTTCCGTGAATTCTGCAGGCACCAAGCAGTGCCAACCACATAATAGCATCAGGTTCACATGTCATCTTGTTAAAGAAATCTTCCGCTTCATCCAGGCATCCATAGCGACCAAGAAGATCGATCATGCAGGCATAGTGCTCTGCTCTTGGTGCTAGGCAATGATCTTGACTCATGGAATTATAATATTGATAACCTTCATCCACTAGTCCAGCATGGCTGCATGCAGAGAGAACACTAATGAAAGTGACCTCGTCTGGCTTCATGTTAGAATGTAGCATTTCTTCAAATAGTTGGAGAGTTTCCCTGCCATACCCGTTCTGAGAAAATCCTGCAAGCATAGCATTCCATGAGATCAAATTCCGCTCAGGCATTTTTTCAAACACGTGGAGTGCACTCTCTATGCTTCCACATTTGGCATACATATCAATGAGGGCACTTCCAGCAAAGACATTTGTTACAAACCCAGTTTTAAAAATATGGGTTTGGATCTGCTTGCCCAGTTCCAAAGCAGCTATAGTGGCAGTGGCTCTAAGAATGCTTGCAAAGGTGGCCTGGTCTGGTTTAACGCCTCTCCTTTGCATTTCGTGAAATAATTTCAAGGCATCCTCACTATGCCCTTTTTGTGCATAGCCTGCTATCATTGCAGTCCATGAGATCACATTAAGGCTAGGCCTTCTTTCAAATATTGAGCGTGCTTCGTCTAAGTCCCCACATTTGGCATACATGTCAACCAGAGCATTTCCCACAAAGACACTGGAATCAAATCTTGTTTTGATGATTTGCGAATGAATTAGTTTCCCCTGTCTGAGAGATTGCAAACTAGCACATGCACTAAGAACACTTGCAAATGTGAAGTCGGTAGGCTCCATGCCTTCCCTCTGCATTTGTTGAAAGAAATTCAGGGCCTTCTCTCCGTTCCCTTGTTGGGCATATCCTGTGATCATTGCATTCCATGAAACTCCATCCCGTTCAGGCATTTCAATGAATATTTTTTTTGCATTATCAATGCTCCCACATTTTGCGTACATGTCAACAAGGGCATTCCCCACAAAGACATTCGACTCATATCCATTTAGGATAACATGAGCATGGATTTGCTTGCCCCTCTTTAGAGCTAGTAGGCTGGCACATGCACTGAGAACCCCAGCAAACGTAAACTCAGATGCATTTATCCCTTTCCTTTGCAATTGGCCATAAAGGCTCAAGGCATCCTTCCCTCGTTGGTGCCGAGCAAATCCAGCAATCAAAGCATTAAACGAAACATCATCTTGCTCTGGCATTGTGTCGAACATGAGCTGTGCATCCTCTATATCTCCACATTTTGCATACATATCAACAATCGTATTCTTTATTAACACATTTGATTCATATCCAACTTGGATTATATGGCCATGAATCTGCTTACCATATTCCAGATTTCCGAAACTCGAGCAAGCGCTGAGAACAGTGGAGAAAGTGATCTGGTCTTGGTTTACTCCTTCCCCTTGCATTTGGCTAAACAACTTCATGGCCTCCTCACTCCGTCCATTCTGTGCATATCCTCCAATCATTAGAGTCCATGACACTGGATTTCTGTCCGGCATTTTGTCAAACATTTGGCGCGCCTCCTGTACCTTCCCAAGTTTAGTATACCCCGTTATCATAGTGTTCCATGAGAAGATATCTCTTGTCGGCATTTTATCAAACAGTTTGCGTGCATCTACAACACTCTTGCATTTTGCAAACATATCAACAAGACGGTTGTCTAAATATATGCCTGTCTCAAAGTTGGTTTCCGTTATATGGGTATACACCCTTTTCCCCTCTGACAAGGATTTTGAATCGATGCAAGCTTGCAAAAGCCGACCGTAGACGCTGGAGTCTGCCTGAACGCCATATGCTTCCATTTTATATAATATGTCAACTGCTTCTCTCAATCTACCCTCCTTGCATAAAACATCCACAGCTTCTTTGAGCTGCTCTTCTAAACTAATGTTGCAGTTAGGCTTAAGCCTATGGATGCCTGCACACACATTTCCCTTGTCTGTATGTTGCTCTAATTTGTCTACCAGAAATCGTTCGTTTGAAATTGGCATCAAAGCAGTTTTGGTTCCAACAGCAGCTACATCACAATAGCTTTGATAACTAGCGATTCTTAAGGCTTGTGTGTGGTTTCCAATGGATCCTAAAAGCTTCTTACGGATGCCAGTGGGGTTTCTTAGCTTCTTCATAACTGTATCGTCGCCAAATACAACTTCATGCAATTCATTTTGAGAGTTTATCTTATGTTGTCACCAAAGAGTATCCTCAAAACAAACTTAAAACCTCTTCAGAAACATACATTGGCTTACCCGATAGCATGCTCGAGGTTGTCCTCGTGAAGTGAGGTGAACAGTTTTCGTGATCAGCAATCTTCTGTTAGCGACTCAAACAGCTTGTTTCAATAAATGGTGGTAAGTCAGTTCTGATACTCTTTCTTTTTCTCTGTTGTGGGATGAGGGAATTTCTTCTTCATGTAATTTAATTGTTTAGGAAGTAGAAATGTACATATCCTATTTCATTTCATTTGAATTTGAATTTATTACTTAAAAAAATAAAATACATTTTTAATATTATAATCTATATATTTTAAATTTTGCTATATATTTTAATATGAAATTGTATATACTGATATTAGATTTTCTAATTATTTTTATAAATTTTCTAAACTAAACTTAATATAAAATAAGAATTCCAACTTTTTATTATTTTTTAATTGTATACCTTAATACAAAGTCCTTCAAGTAAAATTCATTATAATTAAAAGAAAAATTCCAATTTTTTTTATTAGTTTTGGATTATATACTTGATACAAAGTCCGACTAAAATTCCTTATGATTTTTATATACATCATATAACAACGAAAATTCCAATTAGTAATTTTCTTACTTTTATATACATCTTCATATAACATTGAGTGACATATTACTTTTATATATATCTTCATATAACATTGAGTGACATATTTTATGTTAGTGTCAGTATTCAATGCATTTAATGTACCATCTAGATTTAATATACAAAAAGTAGATAAATTGTTCACACTCTACTTTCTCTTGAATTGTAAAATGAGCATCACTTATCTTTATAGGACTAGCTCTTAACATCTTCTAATTGTAAAATGAGCATCACTTATCTTTATAGGATTAGTTCTTAACATCTTCTATGAGTATAGTTTAAGGAATTTCTATTTTATATTAGTCACAAATTTATTTCACAAAATTTTGATCATACATTGGTTGTATAAATGTTTTTATTAGGACAACTACAAGGATTCTCCACTTCTACTTTGTATTAGTCATAAATTTATTTCACAAAAGTTTGATCACATATTGTGTTAGTATTGAGAGTCACCTTCAAATTGTAAGAGGATAAGTCCAATACCCATTAGAATGTTTGGTGGATATTGGTTTTATGAGTGGAGGTCAAATGGACAAAACTCAGTACAAGAATGATTTTAACACATAAATTGGACAAGCAATGCACAGGGAAGTGAGGTCCTCATTAACTTCAGTCGGTGATTTGAGTTTAAGTGTGAGCAGAATGAAGACTTAGTGAGAGAGGTAAACAAGACTGTTATGAGCATCCGACCTTCAAGCAGCTTGGTGAAGAAAAACTCAGGCTCAAGAGCACTCTTGAACTCAAGTTCTAGACATTGAAATATGTCACGGCAGCATAATAATCAAACCTACATTACCATGCAACTACAACAACTCGACTGGGTCCTCCATGCCCGAGCCTTTCAGCATAGGGGGAAATAAGAAAACAAAGAAACTGAATAAAACTAGTCACAACAATACTGTAATCAAACATACATTACAATAAAACTGCAACCCTCGACTGGATCCTCCATGCCCAAGTGTTTCAGCACAGTTTAAACAAAGAGATGAAAGAAACTGACTTATATTAATGAGAAAGTCTCAAATGTGATACATAACCAGAGAACAATTCCAGCATCAAAATTACATAGTAGGGAGCTCTGCGCAACCATTCAACCACCACAACAAAATATCGAATTGATCTATTTATACTCATATCAGTCCACAACCGCCAGGAGTGTGATTTGGCAATCTCAATCAAAACTTTGTGTCTGTGCAGCCCTCTGTCAGACTATGCGTGTTTCCTTTTGTCAGATGCAAACCTGGTTCAGTATGGGCCTGCAGGAAAATCGTCCATGGTTGTACCTTGGGCGGACAACTCTGTCTCCTCAGTCATAACTTCTGAGCCTTCCATTTATGGACTGAGCTGAGGTTTCAGCTATCAATGCATGCTTCATTAACTAGATCTTTATCGAGATTGGAGCGTAGTTGGACGACTAGTGGAAGACCACCTGTCGGAATCCGATTGGGCGTTGAATAAGCAGGTGACCACAAAAGTCAATCCTCATTCATTGGCTGACCATTCCTAGGGATTTGAGCGCTGCGGGATGACTATCAGGTGACCACCTGTCGATATTGATAGGACAGTGTATGTGCATGTGCATTTCGGGGCCGCAGGAAGCGGTTTGGACCCACACCGCTTTTGGGCCCAAAACGCACATCCTTCTGCCACGTAGCCTCCTCGCAAAACCATGGTTTGGATTTAGGCCTGCCCTTCGGATTTTAACGTCTGCACATGTTGCGGCCCGGAAATGATCTGAGACCATCGATCTGCAAGGGACCTGAGATTTGGACGCACTGGCTACTTTAACGCTCCTGCTAAACCATTACCTTCCTGCTAACCTTGGAGTCCTTCCATCTTTGCTTAGAGATAGCGCCACATCGAACTTGCACATGGGATCTCGATCGCTGCAAAATGCAGTTGATCCCTTGCGTTCATGTTGCTTTGTGTGATAACATTTGGTTCCACAGGGGATGGCATGCTCCCTGCGAGCTTCCTAGAACGCACAGTTCCAATGCCTTAGCTTTTGGGTCATGGAGTCTCTTATTTAAACAGAAAATGAAAGGAAGTGGTAATTACAATGGTGGGGAGCCAATCATGGCTTAAACAAAATATTTCTTCACAAAGTGCCCATTGACAGGGCTGCCCAAAACTTCAGAATCCTCCAAGCTCTACAACTTATAGGTGTTATTTAAAAATGCTTCAGAAATCTTGAAGGGACCAATCCATAAGGCTTCAAATTTACCATGTTTTCCTTTGTCTTGCTTGGGGGCATCCCACTTGAGCACCAGATCTCCCAGCTGGAAATGTTTCTTTCTTTCCCTCTTGTCAAAGGCTTGTTTTATTCTATGTTGGTGATCTTGAGCTTTATCAAGTAGTTTCTCTCTAGCTTGTTTTACTTCTACCAGCTGTTGTATCCTCCTGACCATATCATCAGGTTCTCCTTGGTAGTCCTAGAGGAATTTTTCCATAGGCAAGGAAAGCTGAGTAGGAAAAATAGCCTCCACCCCATACACAAGCTGAAAAGGGGAAACACCCAGTGACCTCTTTGTTGTAACTTTGTCATCCCATAATGCAAATTTCAGCTTTGAGTCTCAGGATTTCTTGTTGTCTTCTAACAATTTCTTGATGATATTTATGAGGCTGTTGTTAGAGGACTCTGCTAAACCATTTCCCTGAGGGTAGTAGGGGGTAGAATGGATTAATGTGATCCCATACTACTCACAGAAATTGATTAATTATTCATCTTTGAAGGAGGCAATATTGTCAGTAGCAATCCTTCTTTGACATCCAAATCTGGACATTATATCTTCAAGGAAGCTAATGATTACCTTGTGAGAGGCATTCCTTGTAGGGATGGTTTCTATCCATTTGGTGAAATAATCAGTGGCAGTCAAAATCCACCTGTGTTGTCCACTTGAGGCTGGGTGGATCTCTCCAATGCAGTTAAGACCCCATAGCTGAAAAGGTCCAGAAACCATTACAGGTTTCAAAGAAAAAGATTTGAACTGATGCTTTCCAACAAACTTTTGACACTTGACACAAGCTCTAATATTTGCACAAACATCAGTAAAAAGGTTGGGCTAGAAATACCCAGCTCTGAGGATCTTGTAAGTTGTGGTCCTCTAGGAATGATGTCCCCCACATAAGCTGTTATGAAAATATGTTATGGCCTTTTGGGCTTCTCGTGGATCTAAACACCTTAACATAATTCCCAAAGGATCTTTCCAGTATAAAACCTGATCAATGAGACAATATTTGATTTCTTTGAGTTTCAAAGCTCTTACCTTGTTTTTGTCCAAACCATCAGGAGGCCTTAACTTCTGCAGAAAATATATGATATCTTTATACCAGGTGCATTCTGCCAAATTGAGGTCTACATGAGAGTCTTTATCAACAATCTCAGTCTGCTGATTTTCTGAGTTTATGCTCATGAAATTAACTCCTAAAGCCTTACAGTTTGATTCAACTAGTAGCCTGGCTAAACCTTGGCCCTTTACCAATTTAGTGGGCTTTATTTCAAGGTCAAATTCCAAAATTTTGGCAATCCATTTTCTTCGCTTCTCATCTATATCAGGCTGGATCAATATCTCCTTTACTGAGGCTGAGGGGACATAAGCAATAATCTTTGAATGTAGAACATAGATTCTGAAATCCTCAAGGGCTTTCACAAAAGAATATGCCTGCTTCTCCATGATATCATATCTCATTTAGCATCCCTCAATGCTCTGCTAAAAAAGGAAATAGGCTGCTCTAACTCCTCTGTATTTCTCTGTAGCAAAAAAACAACCAATGTATCAGATGAGGCAAAATAAAATATCAGAAATTCCTTAGAATAGTCAGGGCTGATGAGCACAGGTGCTTAAGTCAAAGCCCTTTTGATTTGGTTAAAATAATTTATGGACTTAGCACTCCATTTCACCTCGCTTCCTTTTCTAAGCATGGTTGTAATGTGCTTAACCAACTCGACAAAATTAGAAATGAATCTTCTCAAAAAGTTGATTTTACCCAAGAAATATTGAACCTCTTTCTTAGATAAGGGAAAAGGTAGGGTCTGGATGACCTCTACTCTGCTTGGATCAATTTTTACCCTCTCAACTAACACAATATGCCCCAATAATTTTCCCTCTTTCATAGCAAACAAAGATTTCTTAGGGTTGAGGGAGAGACCAAACTTTTTGCACTTTAGGAAGACTTTCTTCAGATGATTGCAATGCTCTTTATCATACCTTGAGAATATTGTAATGCCATCCAAATATATGACTACAAATTTTTCTTTTCCCCCAACAAAGGCAATGTCCATGGCTTGTTGGAAGGTTTCTCCTGCATTCATCAATCCAAAGGGCATTTTAGCATACATGAATGTGCCCCAAGGAGTAGTGAAGGTTGTCTTTTCTCTATCTTCAAGTAGGATAGAGATATGATTGTAGCCAGAAAATCCATCAATCATGGACATCCTAGATGATCCAGTCACTCTCTGCAAAATGTGCTCCATTTTTGGCAAGGGGTAATTATCCTTTTTGGAGCTCCTGTTCAAATTTTTGAAATCAACACACAATTTGATTTCCCCATTTTTCTTCCTCACAGGCACCAAGTTAGCCACCCATTATGAATATCTCAAAGGAATGATGATATGGACATCTAGCAACTTGTTCACTTCCCTTTCCATAATAGGCAACAACATGGGGTTTATCTGTCCGAGTTTCTACCTAAAAGGTTTGGCTTCCTCTTTCAAAGGGATCTTGTGTTCCATGATGTTTGTGTCATATGTCCCTAAATCTTCATATTTCCAGGCAAAAACATCAGCAAACTCCTTCAAAATCTCGACATACTTGAACCTTTGATCCTTTGACAAGATGCTAGACAATTTAACATATTTGGGATCCTCCTTTGTTCCTAAATTACATTCAGTCATATCATCGTCTTCAATTGAACCTTTAACCTTTACAACAACATCATTTATGTCAAATAGTCTCTCCAAGGGGACAAGTCCCTTTAGAATATGGTTACTTGGCAACTGAACAATATGATGGTCCACAATTTTATTCAGAAAAACATCAGCATGAGGGCTTTCTTCAGTATCTTGATCCTGATCAATATGGAAATCAGAAAATTCATCCACAGTCTCAAGAAATCTTTTCATTTCAAGATCATCCTCAAAAATCTTCCAATGTTTGACATTGTCAGGAATATAGGGTATGTATTTTACTTCCACCTTATACTTGAGATTTGGGGGCAAAGGGACCCTGAAATTACTTTCTGAGACAACCAATGAATCTGCCATAGAGTTCTCCTCTCTTGGAACAAATGAGATATTAAAATCCAAGAAGAAACTATCAACAAGATCCCAGACTTCATTTTTGTAGGCCCTTAACCTAGGGTGCTTAGCTTGATACAGATTTCTGACCTGATGGAAATTTAAATCAACATCTCCAAACACTGCTAGCTCCTCAATCTCCATGTCTTTAGAAGCTCTCAAACCCAAAACAAGAGCCTCATATTCTTCCACATTTTTTGTTGTTTCAAATTCAAATTTAAAAGACAGAGATATGGTCTCTTGGGTAGGGGAAATGAAAACTACCCCAGCCCCAACACTTTCCCTAGATGAGGTTCCATCAAAAAACATTTTCCAAACAAATATATTGGAAGGAGGGTCTTCACAAGAGGTGATGGGGTGCTTTCTGATTTCAATAGGTGCTTGAGGATCATCAGTGAGTTGTAACATATTGGCTCCTAGATCAGTGTCTACTGCAAAAATGGGGTGGTTGGTAGGGTTTTCTCCGTCACTGATAATGTAAGCAAGTTGTGCTTCTCTATGAAGCCTTCTATGTTCTCCCCCAAACACAGGAATGGTGGCATATGAAATATCCATCTTTAAAGTTCCCCCTAGTATTTTGATCCAAGATCTAGACAAAATCATCCCAAACTTGGGGGGGACATCAACCACCACAATATCCATGACCACACTTTTCATTGGCAACTGGAACAAGGAAACAACCAAGTCTTTAATAACCCCAAGGCACTTCACCTTCCTGGAATCAAATGAGTACAGGTCATGGTAAATTTTTGTAACCCCCAACCCAAGCTCATCCATGACAGTCTTAGGCATGAGATTGTGAGATGCCCCTAAATCCATCAAGAAGTTGTGCAACACTTTATCATGAATGTTTAATGAGGTATAAAAAGGAGGGTAAGAGTCATCTCTATATTCTACCAACGGCCCCAGTATGACAGCTGGATTTTCATCTTGTAGGTTGATTGAGTCAATAAGATGCAGGTCTAGGTTGCATTACTTTGGAGAGGTACCTCTTGAAATCATCATTTTTAACTAGCTCCAAGAAAGGTACAATAATTTTAATCTTTTGAATCTCATTATCAAAGATAAAGGAGGAGGGAGGCTTCATAATCTCCTTTGCTTCTGGGATAGGGATCTTAAGCACTGCTTGGGGGTTTTGTGCCTCTTTTTCTTTGTTGTTAGCTACCACCTCCTTAACAGGATGCTCTGTTCTAGTAGGTTGCTCAGGAATGCCAGGCTTTCCCTCTTTCTTCTTGGACCTGAGGTTATATCTATTTGGATGGCCACTGGTCCTTTCCCCTTTGCTCATCTCATTTAGTTGGATTCCCATGAGAGCCTCTTCATATGCAGATTGAGTTAAGTGAGGGGATGAAGAGGTGTCACCAAGACAATGGATTTCGGGATCTGCATCTTCTTCCTCTCCTTCTTCATCAGTAACGAGGTTATTTTGGAGAGGGGCTTGGATTTTTTGATCATCCCTATCCCTATTTATTTGGTCTCTCTGGATTATCTGAGGGGAATTATTGGGTCTTCTGAAGTTACCCTTGTTATCAATATTATGGGTGTTCCTATAGATCTGCTTTCCCTCAAATTTCAATTTCTCCATTTCTACAGAAAGTGATTTTACCAGTTTTTTCAACTCATCCACTTGAGGGTGGGCAGCTGAGGAACCATAGTTTGAAGCTTCAACCCTACCTTTTCTTCTATATCTATCATCCTTACTCCTAAGTTTGTCAACTGCCAATATATTTGATTCTACTTCAAGGGTGTATCTTGCATATGAGCCAAAGAGGTATCTCTTCTTTCTCTCAACAAGAAGCAAAACTCAAGGTCAAAGCACTAGCATAAGTAATCTTGGAAAAGGTTTTGGTAGGATTAATTTCAGTGGGAATATTATTGTACATCTTATTAAATCTCTTTGAGAAATCTGAAACAGATTCCCCCTCTTCTCTCTTAAGTGATACAAACTATGTAATATAATAAAGGAAATATTTTTTCCCCCCCCAATGTCTTAGGAATGAATCATCTAGAGCTTCAACCCCATCAATAGATCCAGGGGTCAAGCCCCTGGACCATTTTATAGCCTCACCATCAAGGTTCTATACAAAAAATATCAACCAAACATCTTCATTTTCAATATTAAGGTTATCCACATAACTGTAAAACATTGAAAGGTGTTCTTCTGTAGTTATGTCTTCCTCCCCTGTAAACTTGGGCATGTAATTGAGGTAATATCCAACTGGGAGGGCATTCATAGGCTGAGGTAAAACAAGAGGGGCATACCTAGTAGCCACTATTGCATCCATTCTATTTCTAGGAGGATTAGCACCTGCCATTGGGATGTGAACTGTAGGAGAACAAGGGGAATATGGAGTTTGGGCAGATAGGACTGCAACTGTGTTTCTATGAGAAAGAGGAAACGACTGAGTGTTGGAGGAGAATGATATGGGATTCAAGGGAAAATAAGTTTCCCCCTTTTTATATGCAACAAACTTGACAGGAGGAGGAGTAGGAAAACCCAAAGTAGGAAAATCTTCTAAGTTTATGGGTCTAATCCACTTTACAATATCAGGGGAAACAAGAATTTCAAAACTTCCTCCTTCCAAATGAATACTAGAAGGGTGAAGTTCAACAGGAAAAATTCCAAAATTTAAACTTCTGGAAACTCCAACAGATGGTATAACAGAAGAATTAGATGCAACTACTGGAGTTTTAAAAGAAGAAGTTTGTAAATTACCAGAATCATCTGGTACAACAGTTGAAATCCCTTCTTGAGAGGTCTTTCCTTTCTTGATAATATTTTCTGGGTCAGCCTTAGGTGTTGCCAGAGGTAGCTGTGGAGTAGACCTCATGTGTTTGCCTTTGGGAGCCACAACTGAAACAATGGAGTCGTCAGGTGCAAGTTGCAATCTTCAAGATACTAACTTCTGATGCACCTTCAGAATCATAATTTCTTTGTCATTCTATCCCAGGGAAATGTCTTCATTTCGTTCCCCTACAATGACGCCAATAATGTTAGCACTGAGAGTCACCCTCAGATTGCAAGAGGATAAGCCCATTACCCATTAGAATGTTTGGTCGATGTTGGTTTTATGAGTGGAGGTCAAATGGACAAAACTCAGTACAAGAATGATTTTAACATAGAAACTGGACAAGAAATGCACAGGGAAGTGAGGTCCTCATTAACTTTAGTCAGTGATTTGAGTTTAAGTGTGAGCAGAAGGAAGACTTACTGAGAGAGGTGAACAAGACTGCTATGATAATTCGGCCTTCAAGCAGTTTGGTGAAGAAAAACTCAGGCTCAAGAGCACTCTTGAACTCAAGTTTCAGACACTGAAATATGTCACAGCAGTATAATAATCAAACCTGCATTACCATGCAACTACAACAACTCGACTGGATCCTCCATGCCCGAGCCTTTCAGCATAGGGGGAAATAAGAAAACAAAGAAACTGACTAAAACTGGTCACAACAATACTGTAATCAAACCTACATTACAATAAAACTGCAACCCTCGACTAGATCCTCTATGCCCGAGTGTTTCAACATAGTTTAAACAAAGAAATGAAAGAATATGACTTCTATTAATGAGAAAGTCTCAAATGTGATACATAACCAGAGAACAGTTCTGACATCAAAATTACACAGTAGGGAGCTCTGCTCAACCATTCGACCACTACAACAAAATATCGAACTGATATACTTATACTCAAATCAGTCCACAACCGCTAGGAGTGTGATTTGGCAATCTCAATCAAATCTTTGCGTCTGTGTAGCCCTCTGTCAGAATATGCACGCTTCCTTTTGTCAGACGCAAACCTGGTTCAGTATGGGCCTGCAGGAAAATCGTCCATGGTTGTACCTTGGGATGATAGCTCTGTCTCCTCAGTCATAACTTCCAAGCCTTCCATTTATGGACTGAGCTGAGGTTTCATCTACCCATCCCTGCTTCATTAAATAGATATTTATCGAGATTGGAGCGTAGCTGGATGACTAGCGGAAGACCACATGTCGCAACCGGATTGAGCGTTGAATAAGTAGGTGATCGCAAAAGTCAATCCTCATTCATTGGTTGAGAGCTCCTTGGGATTTGAGTGTGATGAGATGAATATCGGGCGGCCACCTGTCGATATTGGATAGGACATTGTATGCACATGTGCATTTCGGGGTCGCGAGAAGCTGTTTAGACCCACATCGCTTTCGGGCCCAAAACGCACATCCTTCTGCCACGTAGCCTCCTCGCAAAACCATGGTTTAGATTTCGTCTCGCCCTTCGGATTTTAATGTCCGCGCATGTTGCAGCCCCGAAATGATCTGAGACCGTCGATCTGCAATGAGTACAAACATGCAAATGAGTACAAACATGTTGTACTTGCATTTTCGCCTTACCTTGTTGGCTCAAAACATTAATGAAGTTATTCAATATCTGCATAGGGTTTTGTACTCTGTAGGTTTTGGCACTCAACGCGAGAGATTGTAAGGAATTCAATGAACCCTCTGGTTTTCGTTCTCACTATTTCTCCTATCCGAGTTATGATAGCCCCCAGGCTCTGCTATTTTCATGCTTCCACTCTCTGTTCAAACCTATTTCTGTTGCTCGCACATTGGGAATCTAAAGTTATTCCAAGTGATTTATGTTGCATCCTTATCACAATGGTCATGGCACCCGTCATTCGTATAGAGCTAAACGGATGCCAAGCCTTACTATCCCATGACGATGTTATTGATGACCTAAAAGATCATGGTTGGGATATATTCCTCAAGAAGTTCTAGGGCTATAATTTCCAGGTTGCAAAAGATTTTGCACAAACCTTTGATGGTTTCAGAGCCAAGATTGGAGACATACAATTGAAATTGACAAAGGATTTTGTGAGAAAATTAATAGGGCTCCCATCAAAAGGGCGAGAGATGGTTTAAAACATGCCAGAATAGAACAAGTCCCGTGGAGTTTGTTTATGACCTCTCGAAAAACCACCTGTTGTATAAAAGGTATTCATATCGCTCTGTTAAAACCTAGATGACATAGTCTACTGTTAATTCTGAAGCAATTTGTTACGTGCGAAGGTCGATACTGATTGGTTTTCCTATACCATATATGTTTGCTTATTAATTTCATAGGTTTCGATTTAGATATGTCTTTTTACCTGTTGATGAGTCTCTACAAGATGTCCAAGAGTTACAAGCGACAAGGTATCAATTCGAGCCTATTTCACCATGGACTTGTTAAAATCTTATTGGTGTATCATCTGTCGAACATAGGTGACAGTTGGGAGACCTTTCTGATGAGAAATGGCTTCACCCAGGCTGACCCTACAACCAACCCTCTTCTAATTACAAACCCTAACTTGGACAGGCCAGTGATTGAAATCCAGTTTGTTAATTCAATTGATGAGCCAGAGTTTATTGATAAAACCCCTCTAGATAAAGGATTCATGTGTAGGTTTTCACCTACAAGATCTCTGGAACAAGTGATTGTCAAATTAAAGGGAAATGATCCTCATGTGCCTATGAACGATGCTAGTTTAAATGTTAATGTTAAATCTGATGTCAAGAAACTCTGTAAAGGAAGGAAAAAATATTGCACATATTTGAGTTTCAAGAATAAGAATGGAAGTCGTCTAATCTATGGAAAACTAAGAAATTGAAATCATCTAAGCTCGATCGATCCGATCGAGATCGATGAGGGTTCAGATCATGAGATAGAGGAATTCTTGGCTCGAGAAGACCCAGAAAATCAGTGTTCCAGGAGAGAGGTTATCACCCATGTTGAACCATATAATTTCGTGAGCAATTTACCCCCGTCTCTTAAGGGTAAAGAAGGATTTTTGGGTATCAAGCACGATCTGGAACAAACAATAGGTAAGATTGAAGCACCCCTAGTCGACTGTGCCCCACGTCGATCTGCCATCTCCCCGGTACACTGTGATAGCTGCCTCGATTGGGTAGAGCATTACTATACCGATGTTCCTCTCTTACAAGCCCAAATTAGAACCTTGATTGCTCAGAATGACCTGTTGAAACAAGAGAACCTTGATCTCAAGGCACATACATAGAGGGAGAATAAACAAATCAAGAGGGTTGGAAATACAATCATTAAGAATAGGACCAGTGTCAAAGCAATTATAAACTCTGAACTGTTTGATCCATCTTTGGCTAATTTTTAATGATAAAATGATTTTATTTTCATTTCATTCATTTCTGTTATCTAAGTCAAAATAAGTAGATTTGAATTTTGATTTCATTTGCTAAAAATAAGACTAGCTACATAATTTATGATTCTGTAGCCATACTCTTTTCAATAATAATTAGTAAATAGTAGTTGTTTTTCTAATATATTAAATTGGTTTTGTTATTCTCAGGAAATGGAAGATTGTGTTGTTGATTGCTTGGAGTAAATAATTTCAATTATACGCTTAAATGATCAATAGTCCCTACTTTTTTATGTTTTATAAAACTTGGTTTAATTTTGAACAAACCAACTCTTGTATGTGTGGTTTCTAGTTCACTATTTTTGTAATATTACTTGATTTTGGGAGATTCAACTCTATCATGTGTGATATGAGAATTTGGATCCTGAATTACTTTAAATATTGTTCACTCTTGTCAATGAGGACATCTTTGATTCGAACGCATTATGGACATGTAATTCCCAAGACTGTACGGACAAGTTGTTCACACCTCGGCTTTAGACCAGTGTGACACTGTCCCATTTCGGTTTTGCCTATTATATTATGGAATATTAATATGTTATACAACTTTAGCCTTATTAGCATATAATGTTTCATTGTATTCATCACTTTAAATTATGTCTGTAATTTGTTGTTCATATATTATATCTGTGATCGTTATTTCATTATAATATCATTGATTTATGCTTGATGTTAAGTGACGTATTATATGAATGCTTCATATTAAATTTCTTTTACTATAAGCATTCATCATTTCAAGGTCACCATATCTATATGTTTATTACTCTGCTCTTATATCCTTGCTCCAAAAATACCTTGAGTTTATTCTAGGGAATGCTAGCACAAGCCTGTTACAGGTTTCTCTCACAGGAAAGATAGCTGGAAGTTTGAATTGCGCAGGGATATAAACACATTATATGACTAATCTCAGGTTAGTTGTATTCATATTCTATTTTTGTTATTAGTTTGTTTATTAATGAAATAAGACAGTTTAAATTGGTTGTGACTGTTATTTTGTTCTTGTTTCAAATTATGTTTTATTAGTATCTTTTTGAGTTCTTAGTTTTTAAATTATTAAACAAAAAATATAAAATATATGTGCTTTGTTTATCTACTTCATAAACAATTGCAAAAACATTGATTTCGCAAGACATCCACCAAAACTTGCAATTTGTAAATACCTTGTTCATAATCACATATTCATATTTATGTTTCTGTTTTAACACTTGTAAATAATTAAATTCATGTACATAGTATCATAGTTATAGCTTTAGAGTAGCTTATTTCCTTTCTTTGTTTTAGGACCCTAGTTGGCTAACAGAGCCATTAAACCCATCATGATAGATCATACCAAATGACTTGGGTTAATTAGACAACCCTGGTCTGGATCTGTTGTTCCAGTTGGCGGAGTGTCACTTATTCCCGTCAGCAAATGGCACTAGAAGGAGGGCCTGAATTTAATTGATGGCACGTGGAGATCGCAAGAATCCTCCCCCACACACTCGCTCCCCTGTCGTAACACATAGTAGCTCAGACAACAACGTTACACTTGAAACAACAACTAACTCAACCAATAACCCGAATATTCTTGTTGAACCGGTCACACCAGTTCCTCAAGAGGCCAACGCCCAAGAAATTGTTTGTCAGTCACTCATAAGAACGCATAGTGCCTTAGCTCGTATTAGACAACCTGGTAGGCCACTTAATCAACTCCTTGATTTCTCAGATATCCGAGAACAACTTCAATGCACTGGTTTGCTTGAAAACCCTTTAGGTGATAATACTATCAATCTTATCAAGACACCTATTCTTGGAGCTGGAGGGTTTGGTATCCCACCTTCCTCGCCTGGTTCGTCTCCATCCTCTTCAGGAGGAGAATATTCAGACGAAGGTAGTTCTTCATCAGAACCATCTCAACCTTTGACACCACCAACTCCCATGGAAAACTAAAATAATCCTGCCAGACCTTGGCTTGATCAGGATGTCGTGGTTGTACCCGGACCTCAACACCCATTCCCAAAACACCCAGAGAAATGGTTGCCTAAATTTGATCCAGACTCTAAACAATCTGTTGAGGATCACATCAAAAAATTTATGTTGGCCATTAGACTCCGAAGTGTTGAGCATGAGGATGTAGTATGTAGATTATTTCCTTATACTTTTGAGGGAAATGCCTCCACATGGTATTTTGTTCAACAACCCCAAACCATCATCTCTTGGGACAAGTTTGAAACTTGTTTCTTGGAAAAATTTGGAGATGATAAATCTCCTGAAGTCTTGGTCATGGAACTATCCAGTCTAAAAATGAATCCTAAGGAAAAAGTGAAAGATTTTAACCAAAGATTTCTTACTTTAAAGAATAAAATACATGCAGATTCGATGCCTGCAAAAAGTCTAATTGTTGCATATTACGCTAAAGCCTTGCACAATAATATATCCATATGGGACAAAAGGTCTAAAAAGAAAACCTAGTTAGGAGCCTTGAGGAGGAAGTCAAATTGAAAAATATATATTAAGCTTAAAATACAATCTTAGCAGTGAAGCTTGTTATCCCCATTCTCTAGGGATAACTAGGAGATCATGTCTTGAGGCCCACACGTCCTAGACATGGAGTACCGAGAGCAGGATTGACCTGAGCATGGCCCTGGAGGGCCCATATTTCTTCCTCGCCAGATTTTTCCTGTCAGCAGCAACAACTTCCATCACCATCGGCTTGGACTTGTGTTAGCGACATTTCTTGTCCTAGGCACAAGAGTATTCGAGTCTGCAAGTTGTACGGGGAACGCCCAAGCGTAGCACGTAAAGCCCCATTTTAGGCTAAAAATCAAGCGATCGAGTAGTCTGATTTCAATGGTCAGGATTCATCCAAAGGAGCAGATCAACGGTTGGCGGGAAATCGCGGTTAGCGAAGTTGCGCCGAAATTAGCGCAAACATATCATGCCCATATTGTATGCGGGGAAGAATCTCATCCGCCCACCCAGAGGGCG
>SNQJ01S0019096.1:56177-75237 GCA_010110895.2 Picea sitchensis
TTACCAATGCAAACGCTTGCCATCTTTTTAACCATATCTCCCCACAATGTGCTCATCAATACCACCATTTCTGGACCAACTGTGACTTCTTCATGATTTCCTTCGATAGAGACCACCTATGACCATTTGTTCTCATGAATTTTTGATTTGGGTTTCCACTGTCTGAGCTCATTATGAATAGGGGGAGTGAGTTTAGGGAACTGGGCTTTGAAGTGTCCTATTTTGTGACAATTGAAACACCTGAAAGGTAATCTATGGTAGTCTACACATTGCTTTCATATTCTATATTCGAACACAATGTCAATGTGGCCAACTAAACGCTTCCTCAAATCAAATTCTACCAAAATATAGGCCCAACATATATCCTTTTTTTAGGACCAGTTAGGTTGTAGCTTAAAAAACCTTCCTAGATAGTTCCCAATGGATTATAGTGCCTCATGGGTCCAAAATGATAGAGGAAATCTAGGAAGGATGGCCCATACCTTTATCTCCACCACCAATTCTCTTACCAAATCAAAATTGATTGTCCAAGGTTTTAGGATGAGATCAGAGGGACCCAAAGACCAGTGATTTTCCATGATTTTACATCCCTTTTTGAAGAGAAACAAAAAGGAAAACCAACTCCTGGAGAGAAAATGAAACTTCGACATATAGCCCAACATTGGTTTCTAGTGAGCAGTTATCTAGGCTTCTAGAGCTTTCTCTCCTGGGGATTTTCCAATCAAACTTCCTACCAACAAATTTCCTCTGAATTCCATAACTTTGGTAATGGACAAATCCTCTCCTACAACCATTTTGACGACCTATTTTTCCTTAATGTGTTTCTCCTTTTTTTTCCTTCCACGCAAAGGAAATTCTGGATTTTGGGACCCGAACTCTTCCTTGCTGGAATTAAATTATGGGGGTAGAGTCCTGGGAGGATGGTATCTAGAGAAATCAAGGTCAGATATGTAAAGGTTTTTGTGTGGGGAAAAACCTTTCTAAGTAAAATATTCAACTACTTCTACCTTTGTATTTAAACGACATGTTGTGGGATTTTTGAGCGAGGGAGACAGAGGGAAAGACAGATCTGCCAGATCCTCACATGTGGAGAAAATGTGAGTGTGAGTTCTAATGGGGATCACATTGTAGTATATGAGGTCCTCACATGGTGAATCCATGTGATCCTCCTGTACTGATTGTCTTCCCCTAATCATAAGGAGGAGTAAAGACCTCCCGTCGACGAGGGAGGAGGAGAGCCAAAAACAAAGAAGGATGTTGGTCATAGGGAGAAGGGAGCCAGGAAAAGGAGAGGAAAAGGGGAGGGGCCTAATGCCCTTGGGGGAGGCTTCACCTTAGGTCACATGGGGGAGAAATTGAGCCTGAAACCGTAGATCCAAAATCATCAATAGTTCTAATACCCATCTATTTTACAATATGTGATTTTTTTTTATTATGAAATGTATTTCATTTGTCTAAGATAATCATATATTTTATTTATCAATGAAATCATAATTGATTTTATCTATTTTAGGCTCCCTGGGGATAGAAATTCATTTTTCATATTTCTATTAGGTTTTTTAATAGTTTTAATTAGTGTTTTTGCACTAAGAACTAGAGATGTTTCTCTAGCTTTCAAACTACCTTTTATTAATTATTGTAAAGTTGTTTAATGCAATTTTAAATACATCTGTTTTTGTATGTACACAATCACATATTAGATTAGATTACATTTAATTGTTACATTTATATATAGGATTTAGGGAAATATTAAGAAATAAGTATCCTCTTCAAGAGAAAATTCACTTAGCAGCTAATGGAGCCATAAAACATGTTAGAAGAAACTACACCAAACGACTTGGATTATTCTCTAAGAACCTCAGACCGAGTTGCTTCCCTTTTGTTGGAAATCATGTCAGATATTCCCTGCAAAACACCCCTAACAAATCTAGGAATCAAAAAGAAAACTAATGGCTTAGGGATCCTTCCAAAATAAAACCCTTTTGGGGAGATGAATTCCCCACAATATTGGCTAGTGAAGGTAAGAGGAGTAGTTACTATGATCTACGTGAAACAACCTTGATTGGTGCAAGTATGATTTATTAGGGTGGGAACCCTTTAGGGGAATTGATGGTCCTAAGAATAACAAAATTTATTTATTGTACCCTTGGTATCCTACTTTACTTGTCAACTCGAGGTTCGTACAAACTTAAGAGGTGTTGTTTGTTGGAATACTGAGAGGGGGGGATGAATCAACATGATAACTTTTACCACTTTTAACCACAATATATAAATTTCAACTTAATAAATTTTTTATCATCAATATATCTCAATATATCATCAGTATATCATGAGAATATAAACATAAGAAACATCTCATCAACAATATCACATCAACTACACAGTGTGAGCATAAGTTTTGATAAAATGGGGATTTTCCTCAGGAAATAACCCCTTAGTGAAAAAATGAAGGAAAGGGGTCTTTGCGTGACCCACTTTTAATTTTTATCCTAATTTTTTGATGACTTGACAGTTTTGGCGTGTTGTGATAAGGAGCGTGCAGATATCAACAATTGAGAAAGACGCGCTTAGATTTACGGTCGACATCTGATATCGGACCCCCCCAACCTTTCTGCCTTTAATGGGTGGGGTACAAGTTGGTGGTTTTCTGGTGCGGGCCCCTCACAACGTGTCGCCTCTACAACAACTTAGACCCCCCCCCACTCTTTCCTTCTTACCTCCTACCCCCCCGCCTCTGAGCTAACCACTACACCACCTCCCAATACTGCCCGCACTCCCACTAACATCTTTCCTTCACTCATGCTACCACATGCCTATTCCTTTTCCGTTGTTATTTCTCTCCCCCTCACCTCCTGACACCTATTCCACTTAAACTCCCTTTCACCTCCACTGTTATCGTCGTTTACACCCTGACTAATCACACTGATTTTCCTCTACATCCTTTCCCGTCACCACATCACCTTTGCACCTTTACACCTCATCTCCCAGATACTTGCACTCACATTTCCAGTCACCACCAACAACATCCTTCCACATGGAAAGTTTTTTCCCACTGTACCATGCGAGTTGGTGCCAAATACCTCGCCAACTCACCATTATCTTTGTCCATGTCCACCTGACAGTTTCCCCTGCAAACGTCCAACATTCATAGTCTGATAGAGAAGACACATATGTAAAGCCTTGAATGCAGTGGTTTGATCGTGCCTCTGGTGGTTGAAACATCGTCTCACCCCATAAATGGAAATATGGAAAGGGTTGGTCATGGAAGCAGACTATCAACCCAAAGTTCCCCTGTGAACAAACTTTCCTTCAAATCCAGACTACTCTAAGATCACGTCTGACTGAAGAATGCAAGAACAGTCTAACATAAGAACTCGCTGACATAAATATTTGAATGTAGTGGCCAGGTCACACTCTTGGTAGTGGTGAATTTTTCTGAGTATATGTAGTTGGTTTCAATGTTTTGTTATGGTTGTCAACTGATTGAGCAGAGCTCCCTATTTTGTAATTTTTTGATGCCAGAATTGTTCTCTGGTTATGTATCAAATTTGAGACTTTCAGATTAATAGAAGTCAGTTTCTTTTCATCTTTCTATAAAAACTATGCTAAGACAATTGGGCATGGAGGATCCAACCGAGGGTTTTTATGCTGTAGTAATGTAGTTTTGATTACAGTGGTATCATGACTAGTTTTAGTTAGCTCCCTTGTTATCTTTTCCCTCTTATACTGAATGGCTTGGGCATGGAGGATCCAGTTGATTTGTTGCAGTTTCATTGTGATGTAGGTTTGATCATTTTGTTGTTGTGATTGTGTTGTTTGGACATATTTCAGTGTTTGAAGATTGAGCTCAAGAGTGATATTCAGTCTGAGTTTTTATTCCCCCAAGATGCTTGAAAGCATGATTCCCATAGCAGTCTTGTTCCCTTTTCTCACTAAGTCTTCCCTCTGCTCACACTTAAACTCAATTCACTGACAAAATTTAATGTGGTCCTCACTTCCCTATGCATTTCTTGTCCAGTTCTATGTTGAACATCATTCATATATTGAGTTTTGTCCATTGACCTCCACTCATATAAAACCAATGTCCACTGAAAACTTTGATGGGTACTGGGCTTATCCTCCCGCAATCTGAGGGTGAATCTCAGTGCTAACACATAGTACACTAGAATTTATGTGGAAACCCAATTGATATAAAACCATATAATGATTTCTTTTATATCAAAAGAATACATTCATTGGAAGCACCAACTTCGCAATTCTCTAGCACCAACTGGAAGGAGGCACAAACCCCCTTATTTACAAGAACCAACCTGAAGGAAGCTACAAATCCTTGAATTCTATGGCTCCAACCAGAAGAAGGCTACAACCCCTTGATTTTTAGGTTCCAACCTGAAGGAAGATCCAACTCCCTGATTTCTATGGCACCAACTGGAAGGAGGCTAGAACCACCTTTCCTTGCCCCATCCTCCCACCTTGAAAATACAAGTGTAGACCAAACTGTCACTACCACAATAACTACTGCTGTCACTTCCAGTGCCACTTCCACTGTCACATCAACATGTAACCTGTCACTATATCCAACTTGTCACTGATCAACTTTTCCATCCTATCACTGTCACCGATAGTCAACCAAATCCTCTCACATGGATCATATATGAAGGACACCTCTCAAATAGATGTCCAACATCACCAACACATGCCTCTACCAAGCATGTACCAATATCACCAACATACCATCACAATATATGTGTCTCAATCATGTGCCAATGCATGTGCCAAACCATCAACCTATACCGTACCAAAACCTGTACCACACAAAGTGCATCAACCATGCACCAACATCGGTACCATGCCATTTACCATACCATCTGCAAACCATGCACATCAACCATGTAGAAGAACCATTTACATCAATACCATACCATGGACTAATCCTGTACCATACCATGTACCAATCCTATACCATACCATGTATCAACCATGTACCATAAAAAGTGTCACAACCATATACCATATCACTCAATCATTCCATACACCATGTACCAATATAATCAAGATATGCACCAACAATGTATCTCAACATGTATACCTCAACCATCATGTACCATTCATCCAATATGTGCCTCAACATGTGTCAATGCCTCAACTATATAACAGACATGCCTCAAGCATGTACCATAGCCATAACCAACATGTAACCATCAAGAAAATCACACATAAGAATACCTACAACCTGAAGCTGACCCACTGCACTAGATATCAAACAAACATACCATTCTTAGCTTCAACAACTAGGTACTAGCATCCTTCTCCACTTGTCTCTTGTCCTCATGGGACAAATACTACCTGTCACGAGGGTCCTCGAGTGACAGCCTCTAAGTAATCCGCAGGGATGCCTTGTGGGACACTAATTGTCTAACCTATGGGGATGGCCCAAATTATGGTTTCCTTAGGTTTTCCCACTCTTCTTTGTAATTATAAATTTTTTTCGCTTCCTTTCCTTCACTACCTCATAAAATGCCATCGCAAACCTTGAAAAAAGATCACTAGTTCATAAGATAGATATTCAATATAAAGTGTGTGAATGTACTTGTGAGTGACTCCTTGAGGTGTATTTATACTTTTTCTATGTAACCTATTGGAGAAGACAGGTTTTGAGAATAGAACAACAAAAAAGGAAGAACAAATCAAGAAGGAGAGCATGCCACATTTTGAGGAAAAGTAGCGTGTGCGATAAGATTTGTGGAAATATGACGCAAATGTGAACAAACCTAGCCATGCCAGGGTTATGGTTTTGGGATGTATTGTAAGGATTTTAACCCATTTTTGTAATATAAATAAGGGTTATAAGGTATATTAGAGAATCATCATCATAGGCATCTAATATCTGATTGTTAGAGAGTTAGTGCGACAAGTCTATTTTAGAGAACCTATTTTGGATTTTTTGTGAGTCAAAGTTTGTTTTGAGAGTTGTAGATCTTGGATGAGGTTGAAGTAGTTGAGGGTCAGGTCACAAGATGTAGAGATTGGTGGAATCTTGGTATACCTCACTACTCTTCATTATGATGTAATGCGTGTGGCACATTTTGATGAATAAGAAAAGAAGCAAAAGATCTTTGTGGACGTAGCCCCAGTGGGGGTGAACCATGGTAAAACCATGTGTGAAATGTGTTTTGATGTGTTACTATTTATGAAGTTATCATTGAATGGTTAGATAGATGAATGGATGATTTATTTACAACGTGCACTAGATTAAATATGCAAATGAATGAATGAATGAAGGGATATGATGAATAGTATAATAGAATGCATGGTTAAGTAGAAATAAGAAGTAGAAAGAACATCCCCCAATCCATTCCATGATTGTAGAATTCTTCATCCTGCAACGCCCCATAAACCATATAGGGTGAGATTGTGTTCTGTACTCTATGTGTAGTGTATCCTTCTGGTTTACCAGAAGGGCCGATGGTGATAAGGGTTTTGTCAGAGAACTAATGTAGAACCCGAATCAACCCATAAGCCCAACAAATGGTTCTGTTACAGGATATAACTCAGAAGGAGAGCCAGGAAGGGGTTTGGTGAAGAAGATGTGGTGGTAGAAAGGGATTTTCATGCCATGGAATCCTACGAATCAAGAGATTGAAAGATGGTTAGAGACAAAGAAGTTGGAGTTTGCGTAGAAAGACAATAAGGGTTCGAGGTATACACAACACTAGTACTTGCAGAGGTATGTGTTTATTGATCTAGATGAAGAATATTTTTTTTTATTTCCATAGATATTACATGAGTGGTTGTTAAAATTTAAAGATACCCATCCAACTAGATGTATTAGGCTAGTAGTGTGGACTACTGAAAAAATCACACGGTTGGAAAGAGTTAATAATAAATTCACGCACACAGTGGATTTTTGGTTAGACAACATTACTGTAGGGTTATCACTGAGTTTGAAATAGATACAATGAATTCATACACTACTGCAGAGTGATATTTCTTGAAGGGACCCATAGGGAAGTATATTAGGTCTCTTTACACATTGATCATGATCTTATTACATGATAAAGGTGTGATGACCATGGAATCTGATAGCTAGATCAATATGCGTGCATGGGGGAGTTGGGGGAAGCACTAAGGAAGATCTGAGAAATGGAGAACTCTCTAGAGAGTAGCCAAAGAAGCCGGCAATGGACCCCATCATGATGGATGATGAAGAAACCAAGGAAATCATAAGGAGTGCAGGTTTGACATTTATCTGATGACCCTACCAATATAGGATGAATAATAAGAAGAAGGATGTAGTGGAGCGAGAGGGCTTGGACAATGATGAGGAAGAGGTAGAGGATCTCTGCACCACATGGAAGATTGAGGATATTTTGTCTGCCATATATGAGAGGAAAACTAGAGGTCATGGGTCTGATGTAGAAGAAGTTTTTGATGGGAATTAGTGTGGAAACCACAACCCCATGTGCGACTAACACAACTGAATAAGAAAAAAACAATTAACCAACAAGTGATTAGTGGTAGAAGAATTTTTTCAGGACATGGGTCATGTAGCCGAAGTGAAAGTTCAACAAGTAGTAGTCAAGTTTCTACACCACATGGAGGTGGTAGTTCAATAAATTTCACAATGGAAGGATAATATCCAACCATCAGGTTACCATAGTTCTAAGGGGATGGGTTATATGACCCAGAAAAACATGTGTTCATATATGAGAAAATATGGGCAAAAAAGAAGATTACAGACGAGGATACAAAGGTTGCGCAGTTGGAAATCACTTTTGGAGATTGCACATTAGATTGGTACGTGGGTATCTCAACAAATAATCCAATAGGAACACCTACAACTATAGAAGATGTGAAGAGGCAGTTAATAAATGAATTTCATAAGCCAAGTTCAGAAGACCAGTTTATGAATGAAATGATAGAGATCAAGTAGAGACCAGGAAAAACAGTCTGGGAAGTGGAACAAAAGTTCAAGAGATTAAAAGGTAAGTTAAAGTACACTATTATTGATACACATCATAGGAATTTGTTTGTTAATTCTTTGTTTCCACACTTGAAGTATCCCTTGAGATAGATAAAATTCCAAAGTTAGAGTGAGGCCCTTTAGGCAGAATTACATCTAGATGAAAACCAATACAAGCATATAGATCCAGATGTGGAAGAGATGAAGCAAGATCTAAAGAAATTAACATTCCAATTAAACTATAAAAGAGGAAAGAAGAAAATAGAAGATGTCTGGTGTACAATGAGCAGGACAGAAGGTCATCACAAGAATGAGTGTCCATTATTTTCACAGTATATTGGAGTGGGTATTCCAAACCCTTTGGCTTTAGGAGGACCATGGTGTGAAATTTGAAAAACACATGGAAATGATCCCTATAATTTCCCCTTGATACAGAAGTACTAGACAGTTTTGAAGAGTACATATTGTAACTTTTGTAAGTTAGTTGGACATGAAGACAAGGACTATAGAACCTTGGATATGATGAAAGAAAGGATTGCAGATACATACATGGTGCAATTTTAACATGTAATAGAATAATATGTGCAATAACTACAGTATAAAACTGCATAGCAACCACCGTACAATCCCGAGCAATAGTTTTCAAAACAACCACAGTGTAATCCACAAAATTTTCAAGGGAAAAAATATTATAATCCCGCATAACAATGTGAAACACCAAAAAAATACAATAACCCACAGCCGCAGTATAATCAAGGACCTCAGGCTACAACTAGAAGGAGGATACAAACCCCTATGTTCTCCGTCTAGAACCGAAAGGTGGATACAACCACCTGTCCTTTCCCTATCCAACCGCCATGATGTAGATGTAGAATTATGGAACCACTGTCACACTATCACTGTGAGATATACCACTGTAACAACCTATAATATCCCTAGGCCAAACCCAATTGTAATGTAAATGAAAATGTACTTAAGATGGTGAGCTATTTGATATCATTTTTTTTGTATGCACATTTCATAGCATAGTGCGCACATGTACTATGCAGTAAAATGAGGAAGTTTGCACATTCCAGAATACCGCGAACAACAACATAATTGCACATGATTTTGAGGCCAGGTAGCCTTTTGTGTATATGCTACATTTTATAGGCTGGTGAGCCATTTATTATAAGCTAGGATTCTTATGTTTTGATTAGGTCGGAGAGCCTAGATGTTAAAGGCCAGTGTGCCTATTTTTGTATATGTCTCATAATTAATATAAATACTTCGTTCTTCACTTCGAGACCCGATCGCGATAAAAAGATGTGGGACTAAAATCACTAGTTAGGAAGGGTAGGGCTAAAGGATTAAGGAAAAGGATAAAGCTAGGGAGCTTAAGTAAAAATGAATATTATATTAATATTTCTTAAATCATAAAGAATGCGGATAATTATTTTATCTTAAGTTCTAAAGTTGGTACAAGTGGGCCAAAATAACTCCAACATGACAAGTGTCAAGTTGAGGGCATGCTGCTTCTGGTGTTGGGACTTAGTTCAATTCCCAACTTTTCCATGATTCTTCCATCATTTCTTGGATCATTATTAGGTCATCAGTCAATCATCCCGATGAGCATGCATACCACCCATGTAGGCTATCTGCTTAAAATATCTTCATGATTGTGCCTGAACCCATATTCATAGCCATTTGTGTTGGTGTATCTAGTTATCTTGAGAGATGGAATGAAGAAGCGCATTGTCATGCCTGTGGAATATTGAAGAGGCGGGTTATCAGGCCATGAAGGCAATTCTACAGGTGAGAGAATTGTTGGGAATGATTTCACGGAGGTGCTAAGCGCAACTACAATGATCGTGAAGTTCACTTGTCAGTATGTTCTTAGATCGAGAAGGAAGTGGGCTAGCAGGGTATTGAGTAGAGAAGGGGCGCATTTCCTTGGTGGGACGGGCATGTGGGGGAATGAGGGACTGGAGTTGTTAGTTTGAGGTGCTTTGAGATGGAGTCTTTTTTGTTGTCTATGAGCCTTTAGCTTAGTTAGGAATCCTTTACCAGTGGAGTTTAGTCCGGCTAGGGGTGACTCACTATTGAGGTGTTGAATAGTGTGGTCTAAGGATGAGAGATTTGTGGAAGGTATTCACTAAGTTGGTGACATTCTTCTGAATAGTGCACCAATTATTATTGATAAGGTGCATTGCTATTTATGTGTACTTATTTGTATAGGTTATCCTTGTAATGCGGTTATTTGCGTGTTTATTTTTATGGGTATTTCTTGTACTATGCTTCATGTGTATGTTTACTATTAGTTTTAGTGTGAATCCATGCATTCTGAGATGTATTTGAGTTACGTTATATATATATGTTTCCACAAGAGTTTTGTGTGTATATATTTTAATTGCATCTTAGTTTCAAAACATTTATGGAATAGCTTCGATTCTACATCTTTGGTGTACAATATGTTCCTGAGAGAAAACGAAAGAGTTTTCTAGCGTGCTATGGCATTATGGATGGTGAGGACATTGCAATATGTATCAATTTAGTTTTCAACGAGGCCCGGATGGGTGGGGAAATTTGAGTTGAAGTGAAAGAATGTCCTGAGAGGATTTATTTGAAGTGGCCAAATTTTGGTTGTAGAGAATCCATGGTAAAAGTAACAACAATTGTGTAGATTTGGGAAAAGCCCCAATTTATGTTTTTAAATTCATGAAAATGGAAGAATTTGGCCAAGTGGTTGAACTAGTGTTATCGGGGTGAAATTGAACAAAATTTCATAGTTGTAGAATATCTATGGTAATTGCGGAAAAGTTAAGCAAAGCCCAATTTCTGCTTGAGAATTCATGAGGGGTGATGCGCATAAAATGAATGTGAGTGGTATACTAAAAATGCATGCTACGTAGTAAAATGATTGTGATATAAACAAAATTGGGCACTTCACGGAAAAAATGTTAGTGTCTTTGGTGCATGCACTAAATTTTGGCGTCGTTTGGAAAAATGTTGGTGTCTTGGTGCCTTAAATTTAACATTCTACAGTGTGCACACACATAATAACGACATGCGTGGTGTGCACATTCATATGTGATGCGTGGTGTGCAGTGTTTGCGAAGAAGAGGAGTTTGTTGAGGTTACGCACAATGTGGGTATATGTTGTCATGTGACATTTTAGTTAATGGTGCACGCAGATTATTGTTGAGCGGTGGGGGTGTACTAAACTTCGGCATGGTGCAACACGTAGAAAGAGTATAATGTCGCGAGAATAAGCATTCGATACAAAAGCGTATTGCAGCGGTGTAGTGCAGGAACCAAATTGTGCTTGTGGTGAATATTGGTGCATGACACAAAAGCAGTGTGCACCAGTTATTGGCACGACAGAGAAGTGATAAACAATGGTTATAGGTGTGCGAAGCATGATTTACCTTATGATTTTGTTGGGCATGGTAAATATGGGTGTAAAAGTTCAAATTTGTGCATGCGAATTTGTTTGAAGGGTGAACAACAACAAAAACCAGCGATTTTTCTATGACTTTTTATATCATTTAAACATCATATTTTTGCAGCGTGTTTTTTAGGCCCTTAAGAGATTTTTTAGAAACGAAAAAACCATGATAACAAAGTGTGCCAAGGAACACTATGTCTCTTTAGCTCAAATAAAAGAGCTCGGAAGAGCTTTCTAATGGTGTAAACCATTAGGTCAAGGCACGAAACTTTTATGAGAAAGTTGCAACACAAGCGATTGGAGAATTAAATTTGAAGACCCATCTAACTTCAAAGAGCCATAACTTTCTTCTGCGGAATCCAGTTGAGACACGGGCAGTCAATGGAAATATATTTAACCAACAAAGAAAAGAAATTCCAAAATTTGGATTAAATTTCTAGGAATGTTAAAAGTGTTTAATATGGAAAGTAAGGTACCTGTAGCATTCCAGACTAAAAGCACGAATTGGCCTAGAAGTTTAGTAGGTTGTAACTAGCAGTCCAAAACCCAGAATGAGGTGAAATTGGGAAAAAATGTCCATAAGATGTATATGAAGGAAACCCATAAAATTAATGGGAAAATTTCAAATAACCATAACTTTACGCTCAAGACTTCGAATTGAGCATGGGAGAAAAGAGTTGGAAAAGGTATTTGATAGTGGAATAAATAAACCCTTAAAATTGATCAGGGAATTCAAGAATTTCGGAAATGGAGAAAGAAAGAAATTCTGATATATATTATTGAACAAAATGGTAATTCTGATATATATTATTGAACCAAAATGGTTCATATTTTCATGAAATTGTTGAAACAGTTAGCCTGACAAAGTTTTGTTGGCTGCACATTTTGCAGAGTTAACAAGAAATAGATTAGATCATGATCAACATAGAGTCCAGAGTAATGGAGGAGGCACAAGACACTTATAGTCAGGAGGATGAGATTAGATGTATGGATGTCCATTTGGGCATTGAAGGAACAAACTTCGATCGACATGGAGAAGGAAGGGATGAAAACATGAATATGGCAGAGACCATTAAAAATTTGAAAAAGGATGTCCAAAGACATAAATATGATAATGAAAGGATTATGAGAGCCAAGGAGTAGTAGGATGACTTCAACGTGAATTTATTGCAGATCTTGAATAGAATAGAAAATAAATTGGACAAGGAGAGTGGCTGAAGCAAATCTGGAAGTCACAGGCCTCCTGATGAGAAAATAAGAACCATGAGTGTTAGCAGACATGACCACAACTCCCTAAGGAATTCCAATAAGAGATAACACAACAGCTTGAATCCATCCCTTGTCAGGAAGCATAAGGGGTCTGGGGTGGATCAGGTACGAGGAGAAATGAACAAAATCAAACCTCCTACATTTGATGTTGAGCAAAAGAAAGATGAAGATGCATAGACATGGTTGTTGGGCATGAGAAAGTATTTTCAATTGCATAATTATTCTTCTCATGTAGAAGGTAGAATTTTCATCTATCAACTCAAGGGAAAGGCATCCATGTGGTGGGACTAGCTTGTGTAGGTGCAACACATTAAAGAGAAAAGTGTTACTTGGAGGGAATTCAAGAAGTATTTTGAAAAGAAATAATTGAGTAAGAGATACTATGACAAGAAAATGAAAGAGTTATTTGAACTCAAGCTTGGGAGTATGACAATAGATGAATATGAATGAAGGTTTTTAGAAATGCTGAAGTATGTCTCTTTCATAAAGGATGATACAGTTAAGATTCAAAGGTATTTGAGTGGATTGCCATCATTAATTAGTTAAAAAATACAATATGATGATCCAAAGACATTGGAGGAGACCATAAGGAGAGCTAAATGCCTTTATGATCAGAAAAAATCAAGGCCAACCTTCCAAAAATCTTGGGAATACAAAAAGAAATTCAAGGTGGATCAGAGGAAGAAGGGATATAAACCACCATGCTTCAAAAATAATCCACGGGGACAACAAACTACTAGAAAACCCAGAATCATTGAGACAGGGGGTCAAAGGGTTGTAAAGGGGATCATATGTTCAAAGGTTGTCCTCACAAAAGTGAAAAAGGGAGGACTGTTAACAATGTACAACAAGCTGAAATAGTAGAGGACATGGGTAGAAATGTGTCAAGGATCTATGCATCCCTGGACAAAAAGCAAGCAGAGTATCAGTCACATATGATTGAAGTGGAAGGTATGATAAACAACCAAACCATTGCTATTTTAATTGATTCAGGAGCTAGTCATAGTTATATAGATCCTAATATGGTGGAAAGTTTTCATTTTCCAAGAAGAAAGCATGGAAAATCTTGGTTGGTGCAGTTGGCTACCGGATCCAAAACAAAATTTAATGATATGGTTAAGTCATGTATTATGGACATGAATGGGTTGAAAACTAGGGAATATTTGAACATCTTTCCTTTAGGTTCCTATGATTTCCTAAATGGGATGGATTGGTTGGACCAACATCATTCTATCCCAGACTGTCATAACAAGGCATTTACTTGCTTGGATGAGGAAGGGAACCTAAGGAAAGTGCAGGGGATTCCTAGGGCAGTAACCATCAGAGAGATTTCAACATTGCAGCTGAAGAGATGTTACAGAAAAGGGTGTCAAATCTTTGTAGCGCATATGGAGGAGACACCTAAAGATAAGGTGACAAATTTGGAAGATCATGCAATTCTAGAAGATTTTATAGATGTGTTCAAGGAGGTACCAGGACTACCCCCAAAGAGAGATATTGATTTCTCTATAAATTTAATTCCTTGAGTAGCTCCAGTGTCAAAGACTCCTTACAGAGTGAGTACACCAGAGCTGAAGGAGTTGCAAATGAAACTTGAAGAGCTTCTGAAGAAGGGGTATATTGTAATATAATAGAAATAAAAAGTATGCAAAACATAAATAAAATGATAGAAATGGCAGAATAACAACAATATAACCAGAACAATCACCACAATAACACTGAAATGATATAAGAATAACAACAGAAATAACACTTTGATTCTGAGAGAAATGTTCACGGGCCTCTTCGAGGGGGAAACCTCTAGTAGAGAAGAGATATATTACAATAATATCCAAGCTAGGGTTATCATACCCTCGACTCCTATTTATACTAAATATGTCTATCAAAAGAAGCATCTAGAGGAAGATCCTTCTGGAAGCAAAAGCTTCTATTAGGTCTTCTTACATTCGACTTATTATATTTTATTGCAAGGCCTTATTAATGTTTACCTTTATTACATCCAAATATATTGTTCTACCTATGTGTGGTTTAGGACCCTAACATGTCCTCCCCCTTAAAAACAACCTTGTCCTCAAGGCTTGAGATGTGGAAATTGTGGTAGAATGGTAGTTGGTTCTCAAGTGGCATCTGCTGGAGTTGTCTCTTTCCATTGGACTAACACTTCATTGATGGTTCTCTGATGTAGGAGACGCTCACGTTGGTCCAAAACTGCTTGTGGTTGTAGCCAAATGAATCCTTCTTTGGCTAACTTGGGAAGGTTGGTTTGAATTTGGCACTTAGTTCCCATCACCTTCTTTAATCATGAAACATGAAAAACATGATGTAGCTTCAAATGACTGGGCAAAGCTAACTGATATTCCACCTATCCCAGACACTTGAGAATGGTATAAGGACCATAAAATTTGGGCACTAGCTTCTGATATGCTCGGCCTTGAGGGAATTTTGCTTGTAAGGTTACAGTTGAAGAAACACCTGATCCCCTTCTACAAATTGATGTTCAAAGTGACCTTGATCTGCTTGTTGCTTCATGAAATTCTGTGCCATGACCAAATTCTCTTTGAGGGTATGGAGAATAGACTCTTGAACTGTAAGTGTTTGGTCAACCGCCTAGACCTTCGAGACCCCAAGTAAGTATGAGAGAACTGAAGGTGGATTCTTTCCATATACTACTTCAAAAGGATTCATGCGTGTAGTTTTATGGTATGAAGTGTTGTACCACCATTCATCTAGGGGTAACCATTAAGCCCACTGATTTTTCTTTTCCAAGGAAAAAAACCTCAAATATGTTTCCAAACACTTGTTGACAAATTCTGTTTGACCATCAATCTGGGGATGATAAGCTGTGTTGAGATGCAATTGGGTGCCTTGTAGCTTGAACAGTTCTTGCCAAAAATTGTTGGTGAAAGTTGGGTCACGATAAAAAACAATAGAGTGTGGCATGCCATGAAGTTTGAAGACCTAATCCATGAAAATTTGAGCCACCATGGATGTTGTAAATGGGTGTTGAAGAGCACAGAAATGAGCATACTTGGAAAGGAGATAAAAAAACACCATGATGACTGATTTATTTCCCGATTTGGGTAAGCTTGTAATAAAATCCATAGAGATATCCCTCCAAATAGTAGGTGGAATCGAAAGTGGTTGTAGTGTGCCCAACGATTTGTCTATGTCTCCCTTGTTGCATTGAGACACACCACATTCAGTGACAAAATTACGAATGTCTTGTTTCATACCATCACAGAAAAAATAACATTTGACCCTATCATAGGTTTTGGTGAACCCGGAGTGCCCAGCCGTGGGTGTAGCATGAAACTCAGAAAGTATCGTGGGTTTAATTTTTGATTGTTTACTTAAATACAAATGGCCTTTGAATCGAAGCTCATCATGGAGCCAAGAGTACCTTGGGGAAGCTGGAGCATTGGACTACAATTGTTGGATCAGATGTGAACTTTTGGGATCTTGTAGCCATTCCTGGTGAACGTCTTGGAGCCAATCTAGTACAATGAAGGAAAGAGAAAAAAGTGATCCTTCATCTTCATATTTTCAGGAAAGTGCATCCACAACCACATTATCTTTGCCTTTCTTGTAAATGATCTCATAATCATATACAAAGAGCTTATTCACCCATTTTTTTTCTCCGAGGAGGAAATGCATTGTTCCAGAAAATACTTGAGGCTTTGATGGTCTGTCTTAATTTGGAAGCGTTTCCCCAATAGATAAGGGAACCACAAATCAATGGCATGCAGAATAGCCAACATTTACTTTTCATAGATTGATTTTCCCAGATTTATTTCAGAAAGTTTCTTGTTGGTAAAGGCCAAAGGCTGACCCTCTTACATAAGGAMAACACCAATTCCTTTCCCTGAAGAATCACATTCCAAGACAAAGGTCTTTGTGAAATCAGGAAGGGCCAGGACTAGAGTGGTGCACATGGCCATCTTCAAGGTTTGAAAATATTGAGCAATGGCTGGGGTCCAAGTGAAATAGTTCTTTTTTATGAGTGTAATGAGAGGTGTTGCAATCTTTCCATAATTCTTAACAAACTTGTGATAATAACCTGTTAAGCCCAGAAATGCACACAATATTTTGAGACTCTTCGGGTGAGGCCAGTCTTTCATAGCTTCAATATTTTTAGGATCCACCCTGACACTATCCTTGCCAACCAGATGACCCAAGTACTCGATTTCTGAGGTGCCAAAATCACCTTTATACTGTTTCAAGAAAAGTTGGTGTTGAGAGAGCAGATGGAGAACTCGATCCACATGAGCAAGATGGTCTGTCTAGGTTTTGCTATAGATGAGGATATCATCAAAGAAAACTAAGACAAAAGAACGTAGAAAAGGACATAAGACATGATTCATGAGGCTTTGGAAGGTGGAGGGGGCATTACAAAAGCCAAAGGGCATGACCAAAAACTCATAGTGGCCCTCATGAGTTCTAAAGGTAGTCTTGGGAATGTTTACCTCTTTCATACGTATCTGGTGGTAGACCGAATGAAGATAAAGTCTATTAAAGAATTGGGTGCCACTCAATTCATCCAAGAGGTCATCAATGACAGGAATGGGAAATTTGTCTTTAATGGTAAGTTTGTTGAGGGCACGAAATTCAGGACACATTCACCAAGAACCTTCTTTCTTCAAGACCATGACCACAGGAGAAGAGTAGGGGCTTTTACTAGGGCAGATAATTCCTGCATTAAGGAGTTCCTGGACCATTTTCTCAACTTCATTTTTTTGGGAAAAGGGGTGATGATACAGACAGATATTGGGAGGAAGGCTTCCGAGTACAAGGGGAATGGAATGATCATGAACACCATGTGAAGGAGGGAGTCCCTGGGAAGTGGAAAAGACCACTTGATTTTTAGACAGGATGGCTTGGAGGTCTTGCAGCACCGAGGGTGTCTCTGTTGCTTGTATGGCATGGAGTTGGAAAATAACACCAGGATGACCTTTTTTGAGCAACTTTTCCATGTGATGGGAACTAATCATCTCAGGTGAACTGAGGGTGATGCCTTGGAACTTATATTGGTGGCCCTCCTGGTCAAATTTTATGGTTAATTCTTTAAAATCCATGAGAATGGGACCCAAAGTCCTTATCCAATATGCACCCAACACAATGTCACAACTGGCCATGGCAATAGAAAACATATCATATTTCAGGTGGTAGTCACCAATTTGGAGACACATATTTTCACAATGCCCTCCACATTTCATGGAGCCACCATTGGCAATCATGATTTGGAAATTATTGACGGCATGGATGTAGCAATGAGTTTCTTGGGTAATGCGGTGATGAATAAAATTATAGGTGATTCCACTATCAACCAGAATGAT
The DNA here is from genome assembly GCA_010110895.2 of Picea sitchensis. Lineage (NCBI taxonomy): Eukaryota > Viridiplantae > Streptophyta > Pinopsida > Pinales > Pinaceae > Picea > Picea sitchensis. Next base: position 74,170 of record SNQJ01S0019096.1, read on the forward strand.
GACCTTCCAATGCTTTATGTAACCGATTAGCTTGAGGGTTTGGGGAGCGGAGAAGCTAGTGAGAGAATTGAGGTAAATGATCGGTTCTACTTTGGGAGGGTCTGAGGGAGGGGTTATGTCAGTGGTTTCAGGTGACGTAGACACAAGGGGAGTTTCAACATCCTCTTCCGAAATATCCTCCGAGATGGACATAAAAATATTTTGTTCCTTACACTTGTGGCCCGGGAAATATTTGTCATCACAATTATAACAAAGGATTTTGAGTTGGCATTTAGCAATTTCATTGCTGGTCAATTTTTGGATCTTTAGTGGAGCGGAGGGAGTAGTAGGATTTACTGGCATAGTGTGAGGGATAAAGGAGGGTTTTCGATTTTGAGAAGATACAACCTATTGTTCTTCTTTATCTCTTTTAGTATCCTCCACCCAAATATGAGGCTGAGCCATGAGGACATGGGACCGAATCTCATCCTTGAGGCCACTGATAAAACACCCTTGGAAAAATGCATCATACATGCCCTATGTCCGAAACTCCAGGTGCTCAAAGGCAACTATAAAGTCTTCCACTCTTCCTGATTGTTTCAACTTTGTCAAATTGCCCAAATGGTTGGTGTCAGTGTCAAGGAATTCATAAAGCTTTGCCACAAAGTGTGTCCAAGAAATATACCCTTGATGGGAAGTTCTTCTCCACCATTTCCAACATTCTTGATCAAGATGGAGAACACCATACCAGAGTTTGGCCAACTATAATGTCGTATAAAGAGAAATAATGTTCCATTTGGGTTACCGAACCAATGGGGTCCGAGCCATCAAATTTGGTCACATCCACTCGCAGAAGGCGTAGGTCACGTTGAAAGTGATGGTGCTAAAAGTTATGGGAATGAGATGAATTTTCAGCTTTAGTATGTGGAGGTGAGTCAGAGGAAGGGTTATCTGTAGGGATATGCAGCGTGTTGCAGAGCGTCAAAAAGATAGATTCAAGATGGGTGGTCAGGTCTTGTTTGATTTTCTCCAGTGAGGGCTGCATGGTTGTATTGATGGTGGAAACATTGGCATTGAGTTGTTTCACTT
>SNQJ01S0019097.1:0-18562 GCA_010110895.2 Picea sitchensis
CTGCCCACAGATTCATAGGTAGATCTTGATCATGGATCATAGCCTTCACTACTTCCATGATCATTTGATTCTTCCTTTCTACTACTCCATTCTGCTAAGGATTGTAGGGAGTAGAAAGATCCCTCTTAATCCCAACTTCATTGCAATATTCTTTGAATTCCTCTGAACTGAATTCTCCTCCATTATCCGATCACAAGGTCTTTATCTTCCTCTCTATCAGGTTTTCTATCAGTGCGTTAAGTTCTTTGAATTTTCCAAACACTTCATTCTTTTCCTTCAAAAAATAGATCCAAGTTTTACATGAGTAGTCATCAATAAAATACACATAATACACATACCCTCTTAGTGAAGTTGTTGACATCGGTCCACACACATCCGAGTGCATGATGTCCAATACTATTTTGGCTCTTATATTGCCAGTGGGAAATGAGTGCTTCACGTTCTTTCCTTGTCAACAACCTTTGCACACACTGTCTGGATTTTCCTGGATCTCTGGTAGTCCCGTCACCATCTTGCTCACACTTGGTAGGGCCTTGTAATGTAGGTGAGAAAATATTCTATGACATAATTCAATGGGATTGACATTATCGTGAACTAATGTTGAATTTGATCGCCCTTTCAATTTGTAGAGTCCTCCCTCTTGAACTCCAATCACCACATCATCATCAAAATTATTCCCTCTAGGCCACATAAGAACTTGCCCATCAAAAAATGCAACTCTGTAACCCTTCTCATCTAATGCTAAAATTGAGAGAAGGTTCTTCTTCAATGCAGGAACATAGAGAACTTCCTTCATCTTCATTGGATTTTCTGAGTCTAACTTGTAAGATGCTTCTCCTACTCATTTGATCAGATATTGATAGTCATCTCCCAATTTCACCTTGTGCAGTGAATCCTTATGAGTAAGGTTAGACAAGGAGTCTTTATAACCTGTCATGTGCTTGGAAGCACCATTGTCCACCCACCAAATGTCACTTCCATGAGTGACAGTTCCTGTAAGGGATGAGATAAGAACATACTCCTCATCACTTGATTAATCTTCCTTTGCAACCTTCTTGGGTGACTCATCATATTTAGTTGTATGAACATGATGCCTTTTACCTCCTTTCTTTTCCCTTGGTCTCTGAATGAGGGAACAATTCCTAGCAATGTGTCCCATTTTTTGACAAAAAAATCATCTGATATGTGGGTTATTTCTTCGGCCCTTTTGAAACTTCTTGGGCGAGGAGGGTTCTTTCTTTCTCCTTTCTTTCTCGATGTGGGCATCTAGGGCTTGATCACTATCTGTCATCTTCTCTTCTCTTTCTTTCATCCTTGCTTCTTCTTGGTTGCAATATTCCCATATTGTATTGAACTTGGGTAGATTCCTTCTTGAGCATATTCCTTGAATAAATGCATCCCATGACATTAGGAGGCCATTCAAGGTGGTCATCACCATTTATTCTCCATTCACTATATCACCAATCGCTTCTATCTGCTCCTTTATCTGGTTCACTCTTGAGAAGTAAGAGTGAATGGTTTCTGAGTTTTGCATCCTCACATTCTTTAACTGAGTTCTTAAGGCCATTCTTCGGTTGATGTTGTTTCCTCCAAAAAGTCGGTTTAAGGCCTCCATTATTTCTTTTGGAGTAGATATTGAAGATATGTGATGAATAAGATGGTCCTTAATGGAGTTTTCAATAATCCTCTTTTCTTTGACCATATCCTTCTTGTGCTTTGCTTTAGCCTAATCTCCCTTTGGTTCTGAAACCTCTTCTTTAGTGAAATTGTCTAGATCTTGTTCTTCTAGGAGGAGCGATACTCTATACCTCTAGGCTATGAAGTTGTCATCTCCCTCCAACTTCTCATCAATCTTGGTTCTGGTAGTCATTCTACCCCTAAATCACAAATTCTAGATTCTGAAGATCTGATCCAGGGAAAATATGTGCTCCACTAGGGCACACTTGTTGGTGGTCTTGTCTTGTCCGAAAACCACTCCTATCAAGAAAAATGACTCATTTTGTCTTCTAGATCTACGAACTGTCTTCTATTCAGGCCTGCTCTGATACCATGTTATAATTTTAGAATTTACATTTATCTTCTTTAACATTCATTAACAATTGCATGTAATAGGATCACTGAAATATAAACAATCACAGAACACAAGATATATCCTTGGAAACCCTCGTGGGGGAGAAAACGCAACAACCAATTCTTCAGTATAGATTCCTTCAACCAATACAATGTCATGTTATAGCTCTCCACAAATAGACCAAGACCTCCCGCGCTAGACCTCATTTGCTATGCTCCAAATACACATGAGAAAGCGATTTGTGTGTGTATATAAATGAGAGGAAATCAACCTCTATTTATACACATAACTTGACTCCCCAAAATACGCAACCCTAAGATGGGTTGTTTTGACTTTTACAATAAGGATAAGAATAAAATAATAATTTCTTTTAAGCTGATTTATACAATATGATTACACTAACCTTCTTAAGGTTCAACCAATACAAATACAAAAGAATATATTCCTAGTTACATCAAAATATCAACATTTTACAATGTGTCTTTTTACTAGTTATCGTTGTGCATGACATATTGTTAATGCTTTCATAGTCTAATATGAAACTTGATGAATATATATATTTATTTCATGCTTCTTTATTAACTTTAAGTATTAAAATTCAAAATCAGGTAAATCAGTTCAAGGAAAGGTTCTTGAGGGTGCGTAGACTAGGCCACTGGTGGCTAGGTACGTTACAAATTGGTATCCGAGGATCATGAATGACGTCCTCCTCCTTGGAAAGGTAATATCCGATATTATAAGAAGCATTTCATTAAGGGTGTGACGTCCAACAAATGGAACAATTTTAAGGAGTGTATATACTTCACGTGGTGAAACGAAAAAATTATCTTTGAGAATCTTAACAAAGTCTATGAACTTAGATTAGAATATAAGTTGATGTGTTTATGAAGGCGATATCTACCATGCGCATGATATGTGCTACACCACAATTTTCAAAACAATATTGGCGGATGCCTAGCAATGCATTGACTTATGATTAATATTTAATAGAAGGTAGGGCACAATCCAAAATCTTGCTAGGGTTGGTTGCTTTGAGATGTAGAGGCTTAACAATAAATGATGCACATAATCCAACGATTTTGTTCCATTTCATGTGTTCGTCCAATGATGATAAACATGTGTTCAAGTGGAACTACAAAGTCGTGGAGAGAGACTTGCCTTGCGTCGACGAAAACGTTGGATTCCATTCAATATGAAGTGTGAGAAGAAACTTGCAAGTCTCACACATTTGCATTGGGGAAGTGTCAGAAGAAACTTGCAAGTGTCACACATTTGCATTGGGGCTAGAAACCCTACCCAATACAGTGAATGAAATGAATATACAAATAAAAATGGACTTTGGGATTAGAAACCCTGTCTTGTACGGTGAATGAAATGAATCTACACAAAAATGTTCCATGATGTGGTCCCTGGGGCTAGAAACCCTAAATTTCCCAAGTACAGTGAATGAATGAATCTATAGAGAAATGCCCCGTGATGTGGACTTTTGGGCTAGAAGCCTATATGTCCTATGATGTGGACTCTCGGGCTAGAAACCCTAGCCGGTACAGTGAATGAAATGAATTTACAAAAAAAAGTCCCATGATGTAGACTCTTAATTTTTAAAAACATAAAAGGCATAAGATGAGAGGACACTCCTTGGGGCATTTCCCAAGTACAATGAATGAGTGAATCTACAGAGAAATGCCGCGTGATGTGGACTTTTGGGCTAGAAGCCTATATGTCCTGTGATGTGGACTCTAGGGCTAGAAACCCTAGCTGGTACAGTGAATGAAATGTTTTTACAAAAAAAAGTCCCATGATGTAGACTCTTAATTATCAAAAACATAAAAGGCATAAGATGAGAGGAATTATAGTGATAGACACTATATCGTGTCATAACGAGTGATAGGCACAATTTCATGTCAAAATATTATAATCCTAATGACGACTCATCAAAATAAAGACAATATATTAAACTTCTCCTTGGGTTGAGTCCTCCAATGAATCTACTCATTCAAAAAGACAACCTAGACACGTTCTTCTTCTCATTAAAAAGAGACAATCTAGACAAGTTTTCCTTGTCCTTAGTCTAATATTCTTGGTGAATTTGACCTAAGAATATCTTAGAACTTAACATTGATATCGATTTCCTTTTTCATGATTTATGAGGATTCGTAACTAGTCAATTAAGTGAAATACAAGTTCAAATTCAATTGGTTAACATTATAAACTAAAACCCTAAACCAATGTAAATAATTTACAAGTCAATGTTTAATAAAAAAACTTAAAAAATAGTAAGAAATAAGATGTCCAAAAAAAACACATATTTTTAACTTTATTTAGTAAAGGTGGATTGAGGACGGAACGGAGGATGAAAACTTGAATGGTTACCTTAAACTCGAAGGGATCAAACACAATCTTACAAACGACTTTACAAGGAATTTTTAATTATCACAAGGGGAAAGTAGGATTGGTGGGGTTTAAGGTGAGGTAGTGATTGATTTACTTGACAAATAATATATTAAATGATATGTGTAGAGTAGTAGTTGGTCACGTGGGGTGGCCGCTATTCGTCCCCACCATCGTCATAAACCATTCCATGAGAAAACTCATTTGAGAAACACGATGAATTTTATTAATAATATTGTGAAAATAATTGAATATTTTCTTACTCACTCACATCCAATCATATTTATGAGGGCGTGGGACTTCTCAAATCAAGTGAAGTGGCACAGTTGCCACGTAGAAATCAGTCTGGACCACATATAGAAAGAGGAGGCAATGGAGTCATATATGAATCATGTCTATCAATGATGGAATTTGATGATCAAATTTTTAGAATTAGATTTGATTTATAATTCGTACAATTTGATCATGAAATTGTTTATTATTAGGGAATTTTTAAATATCTTTTGAGTATATATATTTTTCTATATTTTAGGAGTTAAATAGTTATATATAGGGTTTTTTTTTTATCTCATAAACAAGAGGATCGCATATACCAATATGATATATGGTTTGGTTGTAACTTTAAAATTAGATTATTATTATTATTATTATAAAAATACAGTACTATCTATACACATTAATCATAATTTAAATGTTATAAATTTGTGTTTTAGTTACTTAAAATAATGAGAATGAAAAATAATAGTTTTACTCTAAAATCTAACCATAATAACTTTTTATTGAAGGAATCATAAATATTAAAAATTGACATTACACAATTTGGTTATAGTAAAAGTATTTTAAGGTGTTGAATCCATTTTTACATTAAAAACAATAATCTCATCTATTCAAAATTACAATGTTGACAAAGATTGTCTAAACAAATCCAATGATTGCAAACCAAAAAAAATCAAATTCCTATAACATTTATCCTTCTTCTTATAAAAACCATCAAATTAACATGATGACATTATTTTCGAATACGATACTCATGTCTACCATGTTATATGTCAACATTGTCATTAAACAATGATGTTGGTGACTCTAGTGACAATCATTTTCAAGTTTTGGAAAATACCAAATAAGGGATCTTAGGCAATGTAAAACATTTATCCTTCTTCTTATAAAAACCATCAAATTAACACGATGACATTGTTTCTGAATCCGATACTCATGTCTACCATGTTATATGTCAACATCGTCATTAAACAATGATGTTGGTTGCTCTAGTGACAATTGCATTTTCAAGTTTTGGCAAAGACCAAATAAGGGATCTTAGGCAATGTATGATATTTTCACTGAGAAATATTTATATGTTATGAGGGTGGATTGGAAGATATATTGTAAAAGTGTCTAATTGTTATTAATAAATAAAGTTATAGTTTAAATGTATGATATTTTCAATGAGCAATATTTTTATGTTATGAGTGTGGATTCGATGATATATTGTAAAAGTGTCTAATTATTATTAATAAATAAAGTTATAGTTTAAATGTAGTACAAATTAATTTTATTGTAGACATTAGATGTTAATATTGTACAAACCAATTGTACAAAGGCTATCCAAGGTCTCTAAATCCATTTTTACATATAAAGAAACAATTTCATTTATTCAAACTTACAATTTTGACAAAAATTGCCTAATTAAATTTCAGTAATTAGAAATTAGAAAAAAACTATCAAAATATTTAAGGCTCTTAAAAGAAAAAACAATTAAATATTTTGAATTTGTTAGTGATAACGATTAAAAAATCATAATATTACACACCCCTAAAAAATACCTACAGGTAATCAACCAAGCAAATAGTAGATAAAAGGATATTATGAATATGGGATGTCAATCAACCAATGAAGATATGAGAAGTAGTTACCCCAACCTCCATGTAACATCCCTTCTTGGTGCAAGAAACCCTCGCTTCGCGGGATCACTCTCCAAGGGTATTGAAAGTGCAATACAACGTCTACCCTAGGTACCATGGGAGTCCTCCCACATTCACCTATGTATATACCTAGGGAAGGCCACTAAGATTACCAACTCGTAGTGGGCCTCTGGGGGGTAGAATCAATAGTTGGGACCAAACGTATGGGAAGGATATAAAAGTCTGAAGTTTTTCAAGAGAATTGAAGAAAAGTGGACTAGTAAGACTCTTGAGAACCCCTAACTGATTCAGAATTCACAAAGCATCGAGACCAAATGAAACCAGTAGTTTTTAAATAAAAACCCCCAATATATTCTTATTCTACTGTGATTAGTCAAGCTTTGGAGGGGTAATATCTTCTTCTCTTTCTCACATGACCTCATGTTTAGCCCCTGTGTTAGAGGGCGTTCCTGGGTATGCCTATACAAAAGTTGGATTTGACCACTCTTCAGTGTTCTAAAGTCTATTTAGTAGTCTTGGACAATTTACTCATTGTTCCTAGTCCAAAGACCCTAATCCTATGCTACTATTAGTGTGCCAAAAACTGAAAATGTCTAGTTGATTTTATTAGCATGTTGGTTGATTTTAATGGCTTTGTTACTCAGAAGGTTCACAGAGATGAAACTAATGATGTGTGAGACTCAACTTCAATAGAATGGAAAAAGAATGAAATGCAATCGTTCCTTTTCGATGAATTCTATGTATGAGAAGGAGAATAGTTATATTCTTATTGATACAAAAAAAACACTCAAAATTATGCAACGTTTTCAATTCTCAGGAGAAATATAATTCCAAACTATCAAAAAAATGTTTCAGAAAGCCAAATGCAAATGCAAGACTAGCTCTTTTCCAAACATGTACCAAAATTGATTTCCTAAGAATGAAAATTTTTCTCTGTTTGATAATGTATGCAATGAAATCTCTTCAAATGAAAAAAAAATATTCTTCCTTACTTTCAATAGAAATGAAAGAGATCAATGTTTGAAACAAATAAATACGAAGCAAACGGATCGTTCAAACAAAGACTTGCAATCTTAAAGAACTGAGAGAATCAAGTGCAAGGATGATTCCTAACACTTGCTCAATCAAACAAAGGAAAACACTCTTTAAAAACACCAACACTTTAATATTAAATATCAAATGAACTTACAACATACCTAAAATATTCAGAATTTACCCAATTGATTAACAATTTTACCAAAAAGAGATATGAAAGTACAAGGTCTAAAGGACTTGGCACTGTTTCCAAGCCAAGGAAAAGGGATACCAAATTTGAAAAGAAAAAGAATTGAAAATCTTTGGAAAGGGAATGACATAGGTATAATGATTATATAATCAAAGACAAGAACATTGACAAACTAGATTGCATTCAAGGATCAATTTAACCAAGAGTGCATTCAATGATAAACTTTTCCCAATTTGATAAAAAAAAATGTTTGAAAAGAGGGAAAAAAGAAGTGATAACACAATGAAACCAGACCAAAAAAGTCTCAAACAATAATAAAGATTCCAAGGCACACCTCAAAGTCAAAATCATTTAATAAACAAAGAGGAAAAAACTCACAAATTAACACAAAAGGAATATTAACGCCCTTGTTATCATGCAGACAGAGCATTACTGAAAGGGTGATGCCCCTAAAAGAATTATCAGGGAGTGTCACTAACTCCCTACGGATGAAGTATAGGGAGGGGCAATGCATTGCAAGCCTCCTATAAGGAGTGTTACTTCTTGAAGATGGTCAAAAGTTGCTTAGATTCAAAAAATGAAAAGGCTATTGAATTTGCAAGCTAACTAAAGATTCTATAGACTGATAACAAGGATGAAACACTCAGAAAAACTAAGAAACAACAAAGATAATTCAGATAATTTATAGGATATAGAATGAGAAGAACATGGTTTTCTTCCCCAACAGAGAATCCAAAAACTATTCTGAGAAATTCACCCTATGGAAAGGTTGAATTCTCCTTAGAATAAAAAACATAACCTAAGACAGATTTGAAACAAGTGGTGAAGGAATTCCTTTTATATTAATACTTTAATCCTATAGATATAAGGAGAGATTTAGACTAACCTTAAGTTCAACGTTTTTCCTTGCTACTCCAAGCCTCGACCTTACTTCTCCAAGCTTCTTGATGATCGAAGGAACCTACAAGAATTGGAGACAAACAAATATACTTCTACTATATCTTGTTAGGAAAATACTAATCTATCTAAGATTTATTTGACATAAGCATTACACAAATGCACAATTTTTTTTTGAAAGGAACATGCCAAGTTTATTCATCATAAGTGAAAACTTACATATGGATGATGGCGCTAGTCTTCCAAGCCTTCTTTCCTCCATCCCTTGGATGCACACAGGTATTCCATAGTTTCTCTCAAGATCAAAATTTTCACACCTTATAGAATTTATCTCCCTTCCCCCTATGCATGGTCTCTCTTATTTAATCTTTTCAAGCTCAAACACCATTAGAAAATGAAGGGAAGGTTGAGATATTTTCTCCCTATGCTAGGATTTGGAACCCCATAATGGAAGCGAAGTTGAGTGACTTGATTCTATGAGTTATCACTCATCCATAACCACCAAAATATCCTCGGATATGGCCCTTAGATAAAGGTGGAATTAGGCCCACGTGATTGATGCTCCCCCGATACTTGAGATAGGGCATCCCTGATGTCCCTTGATAGTGTTCTAGGGTCTGTCGCCCAATAAATGACTCCTTCTAGACATGAACATGGGAGCATCACCCTTCCAACCAAGTTAAACTTAGGGTGAAAATTATGTGTTCAACCTTCATAAAATGATGTTGTCTTCTTTCTCTTGACTAGGGAAGTGAAAAAATGTTTTCCCATGGTGTATAAGTTAGTAAAACATGAATGTGACACATAGGAAAGTGTCATTTTGATATTATGACACTTAACAATGCAACTATACATAAGTGCAACACTAAACGAAATAGTAACGAAAGCGCGACACTTAGTATGACAATAGGTAGTCTTCAAATTTTATGTGTAACACCATTCCATCCTTGAAAATTACAACTAGGACTAGGTCTGGAGGAAGGAGGATTCCAAGATCCCATCATAGGAAATGACTCAACAATATTCCCCACCAAACGAGAAAGGGTTATCAATAGGAAACATGCCCCCCGACCCAAAGCTGACATTAAAACTGGGTGTTAGAAAGGAGGGTGACATGTACGAAGTCATATTCGGCATACCCAAAGAAAAATTGTTATAATCCAGAGGAATCAAATTAGTACTTTAGAAAGGCATCCCCATTGAAAATGTGAAAGGGGGAATGTATATCGATGATGGTGAAGTCATACCACTCAAAAATATAAAAGGATTCGTCCCCATGGACTAAGTTAAGCTCATGGACTGGGTTACGCTAAATGAGAGAGTCATGAGGGATCCACCAACCATAGCGTAGGTTGGATTTGAATGAGTACTAATAATGGGAATATCATCAGGATGAGAAATGGAGATGTATGTACCACGTTTATTTATTCTACACCTTTACGGAGGTAGTTTTTGTATCAGACCAAACTGTGGTAATTGATTCAAGAGTCGATGAGACCGGTGGGGAGGCTGGTCTCTCTCCATGATTACTCAAAACTTGTGATGCAATAAAAAATCCTATGGCCATCAAATATACAAAGAGAACACTCCTAAATAAAAATAGGGCCAAAGCATGCAAACAAGAGAGGGTGGTTTAAAAGGGGACTCCTAAACTAAATAAGGTATGCCTCTCCTGGGAGGGGATTGAGACTCTCGAAAAATAGAGAAGAGGTAAAAAAATAAGTTATAAGGACCCTCATGGGATTCACATCAAAATCAGTTTCATCCGTCTAGAGAGAAAATCCTCCATAAGTTTTGTGGGTTTTCCTATCCCTATTTGACTCAGGGTACCTACAGAATAACACCTACAAGCAACCTGTGTGGATACCTAGGTTATAAAGATAAGGTCACCATGGTATAACAAATTCTCAGGAGAGAATTCGCAGGTCCGGTCCACCATATGGATAGGGAAGAAAATCTTGAAGTTCAAGAATCCCTAAGGTACTCCAAGAACCCAAAGATATGAACAGAACCCTAGAAATATCTCTAACACAAGGAAGGTATTGGAGGGATATCGCTTCAACCAACTTCGGACAACCTCATGCTTAACTCTGGTGTTAGTGGAGCATCCAAAGGAAACCAATTATATAATGGGTTTAACTACTCCTTGGACAAACACATATGTTGAATTTGGTAGCCTTGGAAACATTTACTCACAAAATCCTATTCCAAGGCCCTAAATCCTAAAATTGTTTTTGTACCCTAAAAAATAAAATTGTTTCTAGTCAATTTTAATTATTAAGAGTTAATTTTGGTGGATTATGGTTACTCAAGAGGTGCGGTCATGAAACTAATGTTGTTATGACATCATAAAAACAAGCACATGTAAAAACACTGCTAAATATTGGTCATGTTTTCAAAATAAATGGTCTGCTCCTAAATGTTGTGCACAAGTTGCAATCTCTCTCAATTTCAATGGCAATGCAATCTTTCCTAAAATTCCAAGACTAATGCAATCTAGAAAAAAGTGTAAATGCTTTGAGTGAAATGAAAAAACCCAATTTTTTTTGTATTTTCAATATAACAGAATGAAAATGAAAGGAATGAAGTAAACAACCTCTCAAATAGATCCTACTTCAAGTACAAAAAGAGAATCCAAGTAGGACACCAAGAAGCTACTATTGAAACCAAAATGCAAGGACTAAACAGACATGACAGAGACCCAAGAAGACTCAAGAACTCTCAAAAATCACCCAATGAAAACCATACTAAGCCAAAAAGTCTTAGAAAAAGGTGTACACAAATGTTTAGGGAACAAAAGTATATGTACACGCCTTAAAATCAGATATCACGTGTATGTACGTGATTGTTAAAGAAAAACCTATGTATTCCAAGAAATACATTGATTGGTTAAGGACTAAGCGAAGGAACTCAACTATAAAGCAATGTAGAGGTTGTTAAGCAATAGGTGACATAGAAACTTAGGAAAAAAGAGAGAAATCAAAGAGAAAAATCACCAAATAACCCCAAAAGGGAGAAATTACCCAGCAGAGTCTCCAATTCAGTTACGAGGAATAACTCTCGATGGTTTGGGCTAGGACCACAATAGACAAAATGCCACCTAGAAATCAACACTAATCTCAAGTATGCTATACAAATGGAAATTCCCCAAAAAAAGGCTATAAGCCTACCTCTTCTAGACATTTGTAAGAGACCACCATTGATCTCATGATCCAATTCTTGATACCTGCAACTTGTCCTCAACATCCAAGATACACAAGAATATAGAAAATATATGAAATGTTAACATATAAACTAGCATAGTCCATCATGTATATCAAATTTACCTATGGAAAATAATACAATCATTTGCAACATATAATTGGATGAGAAAAGAGTATTTCTATTAATATAATCAATAGGAGTGCATAGGTGAAAACCTTATGTATCGACACTCATTGGAACCGAGAAACTAAGTCCCTCCACCTGGGCCTTCACCACTTTAGTCCTCCACAAGGAAAGCTCATAAATTTTAGGAGTAATGGGGGTTCCTCCTTCACAAATAAGGAGAGCTTGTGGGATGAACATCAGGGAAGTTCATACTTAAAGGACAAAGGGATGGAGACTCAATATGAGGAAAAATTTCTCCAGAGTGTATTTTCCCTCTTTTTCAAGGCTTGTATATGCCTCAATTTATAACATCCAAAGGGAATTGAAGAGTTGAATAAGAGAATTTCCATCATATGAAATGCCAAGGGTTATGGATCCCAAGGATAGGCATGGAAAACCTAAAATATTTTTAATTTTGAGCACAAAACCCGATGTACATGGGATGTAATGGAGCAACCTACATATATGACAGTTGTCTAACTGTAGCCCGCATATATGCACAAAAAATTGAATTTTTGACTTTAGATTGAACAAAATGGGAGAACTGAGCCAATAGAGGGAAACAAAAGGCCACCCAATCATGATGCACAGAGTATGGACATTATTTTTGTAACATGATTGAAAGGTAATACTTCTTAAACTATTTCTTGAATTGTTTCCAAGTGATTCGACTCTCATTTATGTGCTCAACTTACTTAAGTTGATCCTACTACATAACAACTTTTCCATGTAGATGGTAAGTGACAATTTTGGCTTCTAGATTTGATGAGTAGTTATGAAATTAAAAATACCTCCTGAGTCCATGAAACCATTCTTCACCATCATCTTCCCTTTCTCTTTCACCATCAAGGATGGTGGATTAAGCTTCCTCATCTCTCCTTGCAAACTATCCAATTCATGTCTTCTTATTTGGTGCCTAATAGGATACACCTCTGGACTACTTATGTAATCTTTAGATGCATAAAATTTCCTCACCGAGTAAGGAGGTGAGTGATGTCTATTCCTTCTGATAACACTTATTGAATGACCATCTCTTCTCTAGTTATGTTTTCTTTCATTATATCCTCCTTCTTCCTCCTCTCTCGAGTTTGATCCATTCTTTGCTTGCCTCTGCAACTGATTTAGGATTTTCATCACTTGAGCATTTATCTAATTTTGTTCTCTCATAAAATTTTGATTCTCTACTTTGTAAATATGAACTTCTCTTTTTAGTCTTCTCACAATCTCTATTAATGTTTCTTGTTCCCATATGCTCTTCTGCCCATTTAATTTTGTCTCTGCGATACCAACACTAATATTTTGACCTTTGGCTTCTTTATCATGAATAAAGGCAACACATCCTTCCTCCATTTATTGAATATGAATTCTTATCTTTAAATTATATGGTTATACTTCTTAATTCTGCAAAATGTACAAGCAAACCTTTTGTTAGAATTATGCATATTATAGAAATTTTATCGAACAATGCTACAAGTCCTTTTTCTGCTCAATTCATGAAGAAATATATCATCATTATTCAAATTATAAAAATTTAAGGTTAATATCCTCTTAATAATCTTTCCAATGACAATACTCATCCCTCATTTCGATCTCTAAGTTGAAAGTTATGGCTTCTTGAAAAAACCACTTTCACCATTTTTGTGCATTTTCTCTATTGGTGTAATTTTATTGAAGTGCCAACTTCTATCAACTGATGAAAAAAAACATGCAATAACTACATAAATTTTGTATGATAAATATATAATAATAATGATAATGAATTCATATTTACTCTCATATTTTCAATATGATACACTAATAAAAAACTACAACAATCTGGAATCTGTAACTTTGTCCTTTTTCACCCCTTTTTCCAAACTTGGAATTTTGATCAGAACTAGCTATCTCACAATCTATGAATTTATGAAAAAATTTAATGAAACCAAAGTTATTTTTATTTATGAGTATAAAAAAGTGGAATAGATAAAAAAAATCAGTTTTTTTATATGGGGTCACATTTCTTCATTTGAAAATCTCACAAATCTCAAAAATGTGGTACATAATAATGAGTTTTGGCCTATTACAGTATCCCCATTCCAATCCCCATAGGATTTATTTAATTCCTTGATGGGTTATTTCGATGCCTACTTTTTGGACTCTCTCCAAGAGTTTCATGTTAATCTGGACCTCTAGCAACAAAATCAGCCCAGATCTTTAAAACCCATTATTTTTCATTTTATAACAAATACAAGCAGAAATTGACAATGTCCCTCTTTGTATATTTTGTATAAATCCTCTACATAGACAAAACCCATAAGTTTCATTTCAATCTGACTTAATATGCTCTATTTATGGCCAAAATATGAAACGAGCTCCATACTTGGTTTCCTTTTTTTTGAAACTGTGGAACAATTTTTCCTAAGTGAAATTTGCACCGTCGATCTCAAATCGAAAGAAGTATGAACTGTTAATCTTCTCTCTATCAGTGATAGTTGATTTAATTTTTGAACAAAAAATTCCCATCGACTTCCCTGACGCCCGATCAGTGGCCATTGATCATTGATTGTTTTTCTCCACAACCAAAAGTTTCCCCCGAGTCTCGTCGATGCCAGATCTCCCCGAATTCACATTGTTATCACTGAAATTTCTTTTGCAGCACTACATGAAAATGGTTGTAGAAATATAACAATGAAAAACAAGTATTAGTTCACCTGCAACACCAAAATGCATTTCCAAGAGGCAAAAACTATACAATTGGGAAAAATATGACATGCACTAACTCACTAAAGGAAGCACGTGCATAGTGCATGGGCCAAATATGCACACTTCTATGAATGACACATTTATGGTTCTTGTTGGCCCCTCAACCACTTATGGACCAACTCCCAACTTGATTTGACCCTCAGATCTAAGTTGAATCCGAATGGGGGGTTGGTCAAGGATTAAAGGGTGCCTTAAAGGGCCCCTTGTTCATACTTTTGAACATTTGAATATGAAAAATATGGCCCATCATTCAAATAATTCCAATGAGAAAGGAAAAAATTGAAACAATAATAACCCAGGACCAGGAGGAAATAAACCCCAACAAAACCAACTTGTTGGGGGAAACCAGAATCAGGGTAACCAGAACCCCCAAGTGGATAATAACAACAAACTCTGAGGGAGGAACAACAACAACAACCTCCAGAAAAAATTCCCTTGTGGTATTTATGGTGAGCATGGACATTACACTCACTATTTCCCCCAAATTGCCGACTTCAAATGGATGAACGAATCCATGAAAGCGCTACGTCCTCGAGCGTCACCTGCCTCTCAGCAGGCCCCACAACAATATTTGCAAAAAACACCCCCGACTGTGTTGCAAAACCCTATTCCACACCAAGGTGTGATGCATACCAAATAGGACATACATCGTACCCGACCACAAATGGGACAGTAGAAAAACCCTGGAAATCCAGTGGATCACAATATCCTCCTCACTAGCAAAGAATAAATTATTCTGCAAATGCACGGTCATCAATACATCTTTCCCCATGAATCTATTACCACCAATTTGGAAGCAACTCCATCTACATCCGGACAACCCTTGATGATTCCATGCCCTAACAATGAACCCTGTTTCGTATCCCTCGCATTTCGTTATGATGAATGTCAACAACCCTCTGTAACACCCTATTTCCCCCAGATTGTAAATATAACTGAACTGGCCAAGGACTATGGAAAAAACTCATAAGTATGAATATGTGCTGTAAATGGACCTGCAGGAAGAGCTCAATGAATGTAAATGATAGTTTGAATTTATGGCAAAACTGCTGAGAGGGGATGTGCGGAAAAGAGACCATGATGGTGGTGGAGGGCACCTTGAAAAAGGGGCATTAACTTCCACCAAGAATTAAGAACCGTATTTGGACTCCACTGGCCCGGAGAACCAAAAGCGGCTCGCTAGACCTGAAATAAATGCCTTGCAGGCTGGTAGGTTGATGGCTTGATGAGGGATGGGGAGGTGAACCGCCTATCCGTAGAGCCATCATGACTGACCAGCGCGACGGTAATCATGCCACACGCAACCTTGCGAGTGGATAAGGCGTATGGCAGAAGCAATTGAAGGGGGCGGATGCGAGGGGAAACTCTGGAGTTTTTACGCAAAGTGAGTGATCGCAGAGAGGAGGGGATTGCAACCTTCGCTCCTGGGCACTGGCAGACGGAGAGACTCAGGTCTCAGGTATTCGTTGTCTCAGCTCGGGGGTGGCTAGTGGTAAATCCATTAGGAGTCGCTACGCCTACGGTTGGGAGGAAACGAGCACCCCTCTCAGTAGTTGCTTCCATTGCTGAAGTTATTTCTGATAAGTGTTTTTCTTATATTGCATTTGAAATTAATATGCTGTCACATATGTGCATAGACTTGTGAAATTGTGAATGTTTCCTGTGTAAGAATGTCTCTGTAGAAATTGATGATAAGGAGTAGATATTAGCTCATAAAACTGTGAAATTGTGAAGGATTTGCAACATGCGAGTGTCCGCGCAATGTTTGATATGAATGAGACGATATATGCTTAACACCGAGGAAACCGTGCTTGAGTTACGTTGATAAATGAATCTAATCATGCCCAACCACTCTCGGGAAGTTGTCTTCCTTTATCTGCTTCCGGGAATGACCTGGTAAGGATCTCTTCACAGAGATTCCCCCCCTCGGAAAGGTTCACCCAGAACCCAGAATAAGGATTCGAACGCACAGGCATTATTAACCCTGCACGAGGAGGAACGATCCTATTGAGGTTTCAAGATAGTAGTGTTGTGAGATAAAATAAGTCGACGGATGAGATCTCGTCGGAGGATCCATAGTCATTCACGACCATTAGATTGATGAAAGTAACGCAGGCATTACATACCTTACCCCTTTTCCCCCTATCATCGTGAGCAAGGAGAAATTGGGATCGTAAACTCCAAGACCCAAAAGAACGAATCTAGACCGTTAGATCTCGGTCCAATTACCCGTTAGCCATTGGATTTGGAGAAGCTGCGCAGGGGTAGGCATGCGAGGAAATGATCTGAACCGTCAGATCTTAGATCATAGCCCCGACAACCGTCAGATCTCGAGAAGATGCGCCAGAGTTAAACTCTAGTGTGCAGAAGAAGAGTCCTAGCCGTTGATCTCGGAAGGACACGTGTCAACATCCCGGAGAAGTCATCGGGACAACAGGGTCACCGGGGTTTTGTTGAGTCTGAGAATCAATACCTTGTGATCCTCGAAATCCCGAGAACAGATCCTAGTCGTTGATCTCGGCAGGACACGTGTCAGCGTTTGGGAGGCGTCGGGATTTTTACCATCGGAGATTTGGGGAGTATAGAACCGTTACATATTGAAATCGCGATACACGATTTCCCGATCATATCTGGACCGTCCATTGTGCAGGACGCGTGTCAGGAGATCCCGTAAAGTCGGGGATCGGGAAATCGGGGTTTCCGGAAACAAAAGACTCATACATAATGAAATCGCGACACGCAATTTTCCGATAGGATCTGAGCCGTCCAACAACAGGGACACATGGCAGCGAATCCCGAAGAGTCGGAGTTCGGGGTATCGGGATTTCCGGAGTCGTGCAACTTGTGCACAAAGGAATCACGATACGCGATTTTCTGATACAATCTGAATCGTCCATTTGAGGGACAGGTGTCGGAGATCCGGAGTGGGTCGGAGTATTAGCCATCGAGAAATCAACATTTCCGTGGACAAGTGATCGGGGAAAAGCCAAGTGAAAACCCTGACGAGATCTGAGCCGTCCGTTCACACGAGACAGGTGTCAGGGATCGGACGAAAGTCGCAGATCGGAAAATCGGAGTTCTCGAGGCCATGAGAACCAAGACATCATAAGTCCCAAAACCCCGAGAATCAATCCGGGCCGTCTGTCTGCGAGGACAGGTGGCAAAGGATCGGGCGCCGTCGGAGTTTTGTTCATCGGAGTTTTCGATGGTAAGGAAATTGTACAACAGGAAATCACGATCCGCGATTTCCCGATGAGATTTGAGCCGTTCATCAGCGAGGACGCGTGGTGAGAGATCCCAGAAAGTCGGAGTTCAGCAAATCGGGGATCGACGTATCGGGGGTTTCAAGGACATGAAACCGTTACATTACAAAACTGTGATATGAGAAATCCCGACACCATCATAAGCCGTTGATTCAAGGGACGCGTGTCGAGCATCTGGAGAGAATCGGGAATCGGGATATCGCGAGTCCCGGGTATATGTGTTCTGTGTCATCGCAAATGTCGAAACCCCGATGGAAGGTTATACGGCGACAGTCATATGGTAAGTGGTCACATGGACCATGGTATAGCCAAGGGGGCTAGCCAGTGTAAAGACGTGTCGAGAGCCCAGGGGACTTGTGCGCCATGACATTGAAAGGTGCCAAACCCCGACAAGAATTAAGACTGTGGTCTTGTGAACGTTGTGTTCATATTGACCAGGACTTATCCCGAAAAGCCAATATGCTAGGATCACATCGAGGATCGGAGGATCGGGAGTTCCGGGTATACGTGCACCTCTGCACCGCAAACTCTGAAACCCCAATGAGAAGCTGTCGTATGGTCATACAAGAACCGGTCGTGTGGATCAAAGGCTTAGCCACGTGGGGCTGAGGCAACCAAGGAGTGAATCAGAGATCGGAGATCGGTGTTTGTAGTTGCCAAGACATCGTGGGTGTCAAAACCCCGA